>NW_020869414.1:174833-184833 GCF_003789085.1 Penaeus vannamei | reverse complement strand
TGTTTGATTAGATGTTAAAGGTTATGCATTTTCCAATTTAATTTTGTTTGTTTGTTTGTTTGTTTATCTCCATATTTGTTGATTTACTTGTCTACATGTGTGTTTATATTTAAATTAGATATGCCTTTGTTTATATTTTTCCTTGTCTGTTCGTCATGATAATGTATATCTATTGCATTCAGATGTATAAATAAAGTTTTTTATCATTTAATTTATTATTGTAAATCAAATCATCCATTTTTATTTCTTTATCAAATTTTTCGCCTATTTTAGCACAATGATAACATACCCAGAGCTTTAAAAAATATATTAACATGGTAGAAAAAAAAATGGCATCATACAACCATATAAAGTGCAAAAACCTGGATCACATAAATCACAGAGATATACTCCATGTGGCATTGTGCTTTGTTAAATATGATAGTTTACGCTTGCGGTATTTAATTTCCCCCCAAAAAATGATATGATCAACTTTTGAAACTATCACTAGGGGGGGGGAAGCGATAATGATACAAAAACATAGATGTTAATCATACAAATTCATCAGCAATTATTAATTTCGGTCAATTCATCAGAGCAAATATGATTGAAACTTTTTGCTCGGGTTTTGGAATACGGTGAAAGTACATATATCTATCTGAATGTGTATGAAGGATGCTGATCATAATGAAACTAATAATAATGATAATGATAATAACAACAATGATAGTAATAATGATACCAATGATGATGATAATGGTAATGATATTATTTATAACAATAATGACAATGATAATAATATTAATCATAACGATAGGAGTAAAAGGATAATAATAAAAACCAAGATAACGATAATTATGATAATGATAATATGACAGTGATAGCAATTATGACAATGATAATATTGAATATAATGATAACAATGTTGAATATGAATAAAATTATGATAATTTGAATATAAAGATAAGGAATGTTGAATATAATGATAAAATTTTTTGATAATGATTAAATAATGAATATATGATAATAATGTTGAATATAATGAAATATGATCACAATGATAATAACAATACCCCCCCCAAAAAAAAAAAATCTCCATCTGCAACATCAAATGCATCTTCCCCTCCTCCCGTCCCCCCTTTCCTCCCTACTCCCCTCCTTCCTCCCCCTTCCCCCATCTTCCCCTTCCTCCCTCCCGCCAACCTTCCCTCCCTACTCCCCCCCCCTTCCTCCCCTTCCCCATCCTTCCCCTTCTCCCCTCCCCAACCTTCCCTCCCTTCTCCCCCTTCCCCCTTCCCCATCCTTCCCCTCCTCCCTATTTTCCACCGCTCTAACCGTAAAGTAATGACTGATTTAGACCGAAATTACGCAAAAAAAAAAAATAATAAAATGAATAACAAAAAAGAAGGAAAAAAAAAATAAAATAAATTCCACTTTTCAAAAGGGGTTTTCAAATAAAAAGTAAAAATGATAAAAAAAATAAAATTCCAATTTTCAAAAAAGGGGCTTTCCAGATAAATAAATAAAAATAATAATAGAAATATAGAAAAATAAAATGAAAAATAACAATAAAATTCACTTTTCAAAAGTTTTTTTTTCCAGATAAATAAAAAAGTAATAATAATAACAAAATAATAAAAAAAATAAAAAAATAATAAAAATATAATAATTCCACTTTCCAAAAAGAGTAAATAATATAAAAAAATTAATTCCACTTTTCAAAAGGGTTTCCAGCAGCATATTTACGGCCAACGAGAGCTAAAGTCGTGTTCACTGTTCTGATGTAAAGTTCAGAATATATCGCTTCGAACCGGGGCATTGGGGTGCGGGGGGGGGGGGGGGTCATGTATTCTCTCCTCTCTCTCTCTCTCTCTCTTTATCTTTTCTCTCGGTCTTTTTTTCTCTCTCTCTCTCTCTCTCTCTCTCTCCTCTCTCTCATCTCTCTCTCTCTCTCTCTCTCTCTCGTCTCTCTCTCTCTCTCTCTTTGTCTTTCTTTCGCTCTTTTTCTCTTCTCTTCCTGTCTGGTTATGTGTCTATTTCGCTTTCTTTTTGTCTCTTTTCTTTCTTTCTTTCTTTCTCTCTTCTCTTTCTCTTTCTTCTTTCTCTTTTCTCTCTCTCTCTCTCTCTCTCTCTCTCTCTCTCTCTCTCTCTCTCTCTCTCTCTCTCTCTCTCTCTCTCTCTCTCTTTATCTTTCTTTCGCTCTTTTTCTCTTTCTCTTCCTGTCTGGCTATGTGTCTATTTCGCTTTCTCTTTTTGTCTCTTTTCTTTCTTTCTTTCTCTCTTTCTCTTTTTCTTTTCCTCTTTTTCTTTTCTCTTTCTCTTTCTCTTTCTCTTTCTTCTCTCTCTCTCTCTCTCTTATCTTTCTTTCGCTCTTTTTCGCTTTCCTCTTCCTGTCTGGCTAAGTGTCTTTTTCGCTTTGTCTTTCCTCTCTTCTTTTTCTTATCTTTTCTTTCTTTCTTTCTCTTTCCTCTTTCTCTTTCTCTCTCTCTCCTGGTCTATCTATCTAATCTATCTTCTTTTTCCCGGCGATCATTTGTTCGGCTTTCTTCTCCTGTTCCTGGCTATGTGTTCCCTATTTCACTGTTTTCTCTTTTTTTGTGGTTTGTCTCTTTCTTTTTTTTTCATTCTTCAATTTCTCTCTTTCTTCTGTCTCATCTTCTCATCTCTTTCTCTCTCTCCTCTTCTCTTCCTCGCTCGACTCTCCTCCTCTCTCTGCATCTGTCGTCCTTCCGTGCTCTCTCCTCTCTCTCGGTTCTTCTCTCTCTCTCTTCTCTCTCTCTCTCTCGTCATCCAACATCTCATCGTGTTCTCTACATCTCTCATCATCATGTCCGCTTGTCATTTCCCTTTCCTCGTTTTTAATTCTTTGTATTTTAAAATTATTATATACCAATGTTTTGATTGTTATTATCATTGTTATATAGTATTTTGTATTAATCAATTAATCATTTAATTGAATTATAATTATTTACATATATTTTATTTTTACCTCTTCTCTTTTTTTCATAAAGATAGTTCTTGCTTTTATTAACTGCATTACTGACTCGTTTCCTGTTATTCCTACATCTCGTTTACATTTTCTTACACTTTTTTTCTTTAATTTTCTTACTTCCAAATATCTGTAATTTCATACGGCACGTTCAATGATTATCATTAATTGGGGTTGGTGGCGTTTCCTTTTTTACTTATACTTCTTCACTTTCTTTACTTTTTTGCATATTTCTTCCTTTTCATAATTTCTTTCCCATTTTTATTCGCATACTATCAATTTTAAAATGTAATATTCTAATCATATATTCTCTTTTTGTTCTTTTTTATCGTTTTTATCTATCATATTCTTCCTAAATATTATATCCTTCTCATTTCACATTTTCATTTTTATCTACGATTACTTCAGTTCATCCCCTTCCTAGCTATAACTTTACTTACGATTTCTTTTCTCTCTCTTTACGATACAGATCATATTATTTTCATCACTTTATCTATAATTCCTCTTAACATATGATCATGAGTCTTTCTCTATAATAGTATATAATTTTGGAGGTAAGTTTCATCTCAGGGTATCCGAGAAAGTGCACTCGTCAGCAGTCGCAATGCACGGGCGAATCGAGCTAAAACGTTTGTTGACACTGCCAAGCTATGCGCGTCGACATAGTCCACCCCCATTATACTTCCCATGGATCGCATCATATATAGTAATTTCTTTATATTGGGTACATGTTTAGATTATTAATCATAAATCCTTACTTTCTATTTCTAATCTTATAATATTATATTCTAAACCCACGAACTTCAATTTATCAATAAATTCAATGCATTCTTTCTTTAATTCTATTTCTAGAAACGACCAAATGAGCAGATATATTTTTCCCCTTTACCCATTAACCTAATTACTTATACTTATTCATATACTTTAATCCCTGTCCTTCTTTAATCATTTATTAGCTGACAGAGTTGACAATAAATCAATTAACACCCTACAAGGATCTACTATATAACTCACTTCAGTCTATCACATCTTCCCCCACTCTAAATACCTTCCCATAGCATTAATTTCTCTCTACTTTATTTATTTATCCCATTAATCACATCAGCATATCTTGTGTTATAGACGAGAGAGGGTGGAAGGATACGTTGGGATCGTAATGTGAGGAGTATTAACGGGTAATAAGGATGGGAATTTAATTATTGTATGGAAACAGCGTTGTATTTTGGCCTCAGTGCTCTCCGCGTCCCTGTTCCTCTCGCTGCTCTCAAGTTCTTTATTATTTTTTTTTTTCTTTCTCTCTCTCTACATTTTCTAATCACCTTAGATTAAGTCTGTACTTTTTCATATATGATAGGTTCATTTATCTTGTTTTGTTATTCTTTTTTTTCTCTTTTTTCATTTATTTGTTTTTCTTACTTTTATTCTTGTGCAACGTTTAAAGTTTCTCATTTCTCAGTTTGGTCTGTGGATCATCTTTCTTTATTATCTCTCTCAATCTCATAGTTCTTAACCTCCTGTAAACACGCATAATCCGAAACCCTCTCAAAAAAAGAAAAAAAAAAATCACATTAATTAAAATCCATTTACTCATCTCTCTTCTAATCTAATCAGTATATAATCATATTAATCTAATCTAATTATCTATTATTTATTATCTTAACTAATACTCTTCCATCTCGTCTCTCTCTCTTTCCCTTCTTCCATTTTCTCTCTCCACTTATTCCCACTACCGCTTTCTTTTTCTCCCATTAGGTGATTTCAGGCTCTCGTCTTTTTACCTCCCTCCTTTCCTTTTCAATTTTTCTTCTTCCCTTTATTCCCACCTTCCTTGTTTTCCCCCTCTCTGCTATATTCTCACAATAATCTCAATCTTGCGATCTTTTTACCATAATCCCTCCTTCTATCAATGATAACCTGAGCACCATTAGTGTTTGCAAAGTTGTTATTAAACTAGCATGAGAATGTTTTTTCAATGGCGTATTTTATCCAATGATGGGCATAGACTTTTTGAGATGCATGGGGGTCTACTGGGCGGGGGAGGGGGGGAGGGGGGAGTCCGATGAAGAAGAAAAATATGGATTAAAGTAGATACCGATAGGAAGATAGTAGTTAGGTATGGTTAGGGAGACCAGAAAATAGGTGAGGGGAGGTGAACAAGGACGGGAGGGAGGGGGAAGGAAGAAAGGAGGGAGGGAAGAAGGAAGGGAGGGGAGGCGAATTGAGGGAGGAAGAAAGGAGAGAGAATGGCGGGGGACGAGGAAAGCAGGAGACATAGGAAATATAGGGAAGGGCGAGGAGGTGAGGGAGGGAAGGTAGTAATAGGGGATAAGGAAGGTAGGATAGTAGGTAGATAAGGTGTGTAGGTAGGTAGGTAGGTTAGGTTAGGATAGGTAGGTTAGGTAGGTAGGTAAGGTACGGTAGGTTAGTAGGTAAGGTCTGGTGGGTTTAGGTTGGTTAGGTGGGTGTGGGTAGGGGAGTAGTAGGGGGAGAGGGAGAGGGAGTTTTTGGTCAAGGTAGGTTAGGTCATATAGATACGAGAAAGATTGGATAAGTAGAATTAGATAGGCAGGCAATAGGTTAATAGGTAGATTGGGTTAAGTAGATAGATTAGGAGGGGTAGTAGGTTAGATCGATAAAAACTTCACTTGATAATATAATAGAAAAAGGATAGAAAACATTAATGCACTTATTTATAAGGTCCCCGGGTTGCCCTTCAATAACATATACCAGAATATGTCACATACATATAGACATATAAATAGATGTATATTTAGATGGATAGACAAAGACGTACATACATAGAAACAGACAAATTGAAAGATAGAATGAATTGAAAGATGGGTAAATGGAGAGAAAAAGCATTAGACAGATAGACAGACAGATACGTGTATACATAGATTGAATGGAAGACACGTAGATGGGGGAAAATGATAGGTGGATAGATAGATACATATTTGCAAAGATACAGAGATGAAATGAAAGACAGAGAGGAGATAAGATAGAACTAAAGATTTAGATAAGCAACATTGACCGAGTTGTTTCTGTCTCATCTTAATAAGCTTTTGTTGCTATAAAGGAATTCTTTGTACCGTATATGTGTTTTCTGAAGTTGAGTTTAATGCTAGTCGTTTTATTAAGAATGAATGTGATTACCATACAAGACAACGAAAATGAAAGCTGTAAGTGGAAAGAAATCAGTTAAAATTTGAGTGCACTTCCAATCAGCTGGTAACCACTATACTACTTACTACTGCATTAAGATTATTAACTCACCTTCTGTACATTTCCATTATTCCTTCACGTGGTTGTGAGAGCGGGTACTCGTTTTAATCGTCGTCTTTAAAGAAGTTCTAATTCCGATGACGGTATTTATCATTGTTTACTGAGTACATGCATTTCCATTCATGAAAATAAGAGAAAATCGTGCTTGAGTTTGATGCTTTTCAATGAAAAACGTTTGGCTGAAATCTGTGTTATTATATGACTGACTTGGTAGTCAGGTCTGATTTTAGATTTCAGAAGAAATGTAGTTAGGTGTAAACATTAGTGCCGTGATGGGACTCACAAAAGTGTTAATCTTTATTCTTTGGAAATCTTCATTAAGTTGATTGAGAATGGGTACATTAATTGTGAATTTCCGCAGACATACCCGTAGCAATTCACTTTACATGGCCATAGTGACGATTCTGTAGCGACAGTAGCCAGTGGTCTAGTGGCAGATGTCGTACGACTTTTGCGAGTCCTGAGTCATGTAAGTGTCGACGACGGCAAGTGGGAGAGATAGATCGATCGATACGGACTGTGAGGAGTAGCTGGTAGGATACTCTAGAGTGGAGCTGAAACTCGATTGTACCAGAAGGCAGTCGATCCTAGACAGCAGAGGGCAGATTCAGTAATTATCAGGTTGAATTCATCTCTAGTAGACTTATATAGACGATCACGTGGACGCTGATGTAGATTAAGTGGTCATCTTCTACATTATGATGTGTCAGGTCGTTCTGCGTGCACACTGTCTATGCTCACGCTCACGCTGAATCGATTTGTGAGTGTGGCACTCCTAGTCCTATACAACGTGTTCTTACAGTCTAAGGGATATTGGCACTGGGGCCGATCTTTTTTACTGGCATACTCTGAAACCCCTTATTACTGCTGATACAGGACTGGTGTTCCTTAGGTCTGATATTGGGCTTCTGTTTGCAGCATAGTCTGAAACCAGTTAAGCCAATAACTCTGAAACAACTGTTTAACAAAAAATTCCTCAAAGGACATTTTTTGGGCCACGTTTCCCCCCACATCCCCAGCCCACCGCGAGAAATTATTTGGAAGGCTGCTGAAACCACCTTTTTGTTAAGAAAGTACCTCTACGATCATCGGTAACAAATAATAGGATACACGTGAATCTCGGGCCAGACTAACTCAGAGGCGGCGATATTATAGGATATTCTCACGTCGTCTTCATATAGTGAATTTGATAATTTTCATATACGAATGCATCGATATAATGAATATCTTCTTTACCTGGCAAAATTCTTCTGGGGCAAACTGAGCATTAGAAATGTTTCGGCGATCGCTGGGCCACGAACATGGTAATAAATTACCAATATGTTCGAGTCATGTGATGGTCTGGCATTGGGTTGGACGGAAATATCTTTCGATTTTCTTTGGTTAAAGAATATACCAACTGTTCGAGTCATGTAATAAATATGGTCCTGGCTTCGGTTGGATGAATATCTTCGAGTTCTTGGTAAGAATTACCAACTTGTTCGAGTCATGTAATATGGCCCTGGCTTCGGTTGGATGAATATCTTCGAATTCTTGGTAAGAATTACCAACTTGTTCGAGTCATGTAATATGGTCCTGGCTTCGGTTGGATGAATATCTTCGAATTCTTGGTAAGAATTACCAACTTGTTCGAGTCATGTAATATGGTCCTGGCTTCGGTTGGATGAATATCTTCGAATTCCGTACCTCTGTAATATACATAGGCTCAAAAATATCAAAAGAAAGGCTGTGTATCTTGATTTGTTGGTATATTACAGGCACTAAGACAAGGGAATATCTGTGATCACTGAAATCAATTAATTTTCTGAAATTCGGGATCACTCACAGTGGGTACATTAAGAAGCAAAATATCAACTTTCTAGATGGAGAACAATGGAAGTAAAAAGAAAAAGTTTTTTTTTTTTTTCTTTTTCTTTTCTTTTTAATCTGAAAAATACATTTGAAACCTTTATGTGAAACTTCCAAAGCGTTCACCTTAGAATCATAAGTAACAGCAACTTAGTAACTGCTTTAATGGTTTTCCGTTAGCTTCCTTTAGTAAAAAGCAAGAAAAATAACTTCTTTTCAAAACTTTGTACATCAGCACAAACTTTGATGATACCTCGTTTTATAGCGCGCTGGATTAAGTCAAATAAAGTACCACAGTGTTATAGGTACTACAATTAAAGACCTTCTGTTGGTATGGTGTCTACCGGGCTTTGTTTATGTTTATGTTTAATATGTTTAAATTGTACATGGCCAGTGAATTGCTCCTAACTTGTCATTGTTGGATAACGAGATTTGTCCTTAGCAAAATTCTTGAATCTCGTCCACACGGTACAATGAACGCTGTCACCAGGCTTATAGGGACAAGCATACTACTTACAATCTCTGGTCTGCTAACCGAGCTCGTCCTTGTTAGTTGGAGTATGTTGCCATGTGGAATATAGCGGAAAATATTTATAACGAAGCTACATTTATATATGAGGTTCATTTGACAGAAATTCTCTCAGAACTCAGGAGCCTCATCAGTGGTGGTCTGGGTTGAAAGCATTTTTTTTTTTTTTTGGTTCTGAGTCCTCCATTCCTCCTTGAATGAAGTCTGACGGAAATGTTACACATAGTCCAATTGGGAAAACTGTCTTGTTAGCAACACGTTTGAATGAATTCTAAAAATAAATAAATAAATAAAATATTGAGCTTCCTCTATCATGTCTCCCATTACCATGCTTTAATTTATTTGCTTTCAGGTCTCTGAAATCAAGGATCTGTTACCAGACCCAGAAGCATATAGTTGTGGAGGCCCTGATAGCAACTTTACTTTGACTTGGAAAAGGTCAAATCGTCAATAAGCTCCTACATTAGCGCTTTGTTAATGTTAACACTATTTAAAGGAAGGCCTACAGTCTTCAATTTCTGGCTATAGGCCTATTTCATTCTATATATTTTGAGACCGTTGCTTCTAGAAACGCACTTTGGTTTTATCTAAGGAAGGCTACAATGGTGCATTCTTTATGTTGGTGTATGATATGCAGTTTGGTTTAGATACGGATCGTGAGTCAGGCATGTCTTTATAAATATTAGTGCAGCCTTTGACACGATTTTTAATTTTCAGTCTGCTGGTGGTGGTGGGAAAGTACTAAGTATTAGCCCGTATTCCAGGGTGTCTTTTGGGGTTTCTCAGGGCTCTTGCTCTTTTCTCCTCTTCTCTCTCTCCTCTCTCTCTCTCTCTCTCTCTCTCTCTCTCTCTCTCTCTCTCTCTCTCTCTCTCTCTCCTCTCTCTCTCTCTCTCTCTCTCTCCCTCCTTTCCCTCTCCTCTCTCTCTCCCTCCCTCTCTCTCTCCCTCCCTCTCTCTCCCTCCTATACTGTTAATTCTTCTCCGGCAATCAGGCGAATAGTAGTTGATGTAAATAGTCTAAGGAAATGGTTGAGCGTAGGCCTAGAACGCAATGGTCTTAGGATCCAAATCTGCTGAATAAGAGAGTATACTCCTTTTGTGGATAATCCGAAGCTGTGAGGTGTGACCCTTGATACAAAGGTTATATTTGAATTGTGACTTATGAATAAGGCCCGGGTAATTTCATCGAAGTTGGGCATCATTCGCAAGTGTGTGAAGATATATGAAGATGATAGCATTACTCGTAAATGTTAAATGTGTTATTTTTGCCTCATTTATGGTATTGGGTTTCCTATCATTACTCGTAGATGTTAAATGTGTTAATTTTGCCTCATTTAAGGTATTGGTTTCCTATGTGGTTATCTGATGCAGAA
>NW_020869414.1:162333-169833 GCF_003789085.1 Penaeus vannamei | reverse complement strand
TCCTCCTCTCTCCCCTTCTCCTACTCTCTCGGCCTTCCCCTCTTTCCCTCCTCCTCCTCCCTCCTCCTTTCTCCCCTTCTCCTCTTCCTCTCTTTCCTCTCCTCCTTCTCCTCCCTTTCGTACCTTCCTCCTCTCTCCCTCATCCTCCACTCTCAGCCTCCCCTATTTCCCCTTCTCTCCTCCTCCTCCTCTTTTCCGTTCTCCTCCTCCTCTCTTTCCTCTCCCTGCTTCTCCTCCCTTCGTACCTTCCTCCTCTCTCCCTCATCACTCTCACGCTCTCGCCCTCCCTTTCTTTTCCCCTTCTCCCCCTTCTCTCTCCCCTTCTCCTACTCTCTTTCCCTCTTCCTCCTTCTCCTCCCTTCGTACCTTCCTCCTCTCTCCCTCATCACTCTCTCTCCCCCATTCACTCGGTCGTTCACGCCATCCCACTTCTTCGCACTTCGCAACATATCATTGTTGTCCCAGGAAAGTCCTTCATTTGCAAGCGAGGTTTTCCGTCACAGTTGCAAGTTGCAGATTTTGGCGTCATTGTCTCCATTGTCTTCTTCCTCCTCCTCATCTTCCTTCCTCATTGAAGTGTGTTGTTGCCTCCGGTGGTGTCTGTGATGGATATCTGTTGAAGGGGAGACTAATAATTACATTTTGGATTGAAGGATTACAATTAGATTTGGGGGTATGTTTGTTGCTCTCTCTCTCTCTTTCTGTTTTCTCTCTGTCTTTCTGTTTTCTCTCTCTCTGGTTCTCTCTCTCTCTCTCTCTCTCTCTCTCTCTCTCTCTCTCTCGCTCTCTCTCTCTCTCATCTCTCTCTTCTCTATCTCTAATCTCTATCTATCTATCTATCTATCTACTATCTCTACTATCTATCTATCTATCTATCTATGTATCTTTCTGTCTCTCTATGTTATCTCTATCTATCTATCTATCTTCTCTCTTCTCCTCCCTTACTTCTATTCTGTGCAATGTAGGTGGTTATTCTGGTTATTTTTCCAGTGTGACATTTAGTCACTGAAAGCTTAGAGGCAGATAAAGTTGTGCTGGAAGTAAAGGTTTAATATTTTATGTACACGCACGACAGCGCACAGCCACAGAACCACACACACACACACACACACACACACAACACACACACCCACACACACACACACACACACACACACACACACACACACACACACACACACACATAACAAATATATATATAATATATAATATATATATATATATATATATATATATATATATATATATATATATATATATATATATTAAGATCGAAGAGAAAGTCAGAAGATGAGAGACAGACAGACTGACGGAGAACGAGAAGGAGAGAGAAAGAGAGATGAGAGAGAGAGAGACGAGAGAGAGAAGAGAGAGAGAGAGAGGAGAGAGAGATAGAGATAGAGAGAGAGAGAAGTAGAGAGAGAGAGAGACATACATACATACATATATAGCACATATACACATCATATATATATAAATATATACCTAACCGTTTCAAATGACATGTATCAAACATCACATCACATTCTCCCTCAGCATCGGCCAAATAAGAGAGAAAGCATAAAAACGGACAAGACAACAAGGACAGGGGATGTCTGCCAACGTCACCAAGGGCAAGAGCAGATACAAAATCACATAATGCCACTTTAGCTTTTTTTCTCTCCCATTGTTTTCATTTTTCTTGATTTTTGTGTGTTTTTTTTTCGTTTTTTGTAAGTTTTTGATTTGTAAGTTTTCTATTTGTTTGTTTTGTCTTGTCTGATTGTTTGTTTTTTTATTGTTTTTTTCTTTCTCTCTTTTCGTGTCTCTCTTCCTCTCTTCCTCCTCTCTCCCTCTCTCTCTCTCTCTCTCTCTCGTCTCTCCTCTCTCTCTCGTCCTCTCTCTCCTCTCTCTCTCTCTCTTATATATATATTATATATATATATAATATATATATATATATATATATATATATATATATATAAATAAATATATTAATATATATCTTTATCTATCTATCTATCTATCTCTTTCTCTCTCTCTCTACTCTTCCATTTCTGTCTGTGTTTGCTTTATTTGTTTGTTATTTTTGTTTGTTTGTCTGGTCTGTCCTTTGCTGTCATATCCTCTTCTTTTGTTTTCTTTTCCTTTTTTACTTATCCTCTTTCCTGTCCCCTCCCTCACTTCCTCTAAATCCTTTTTTGCCGGGCCATTTGCTGTTATTGCCTACCGTTCTTTTTCTCCTTTCGTGTTATCATTTCCCCATCCTATTTTTCTTCTGATCTTCTTCTCTTTTCCTTATCTTCACCATTCCTCGTACCATTCTTCCTCCATTTTCCTCCAATGTTCTCTTGCTACCCTCTTTTTCCTCCCTTCTTCATCTATCCCTTCCTCCTATTTTAGTCCTGCTATGTTCTTTCTCCTAATGCATTAATCAAATCATCTTTTATTTATTTATCATCTATATCACTATCGTTCCCCCTCCTTCTATCCCCCTTTTCCTCATATCTCTCCCCTCTCCCTCCCTCCCCCTCCATCCCCTCCATNAGCTGAGGCAGATTTGTTGCACCTCATGCAACAGAAGGACATTGCTGACGCGTTGCAAGTATCTGCCAGAGGAGTACGAGTGTCCTCAACCTGTATCCGCCCAGAGGTCCTCTTAGATGCAATCCAAGACCGAATCGAAGCGATGCCAATGACGGAGGTTCACGTAAAACGACCGAGGTATTAGGCCGGTCTCTTGACAACGCTGGTCGTATTGCTGACGCTGGCCCGCGCTCGCTGCCGCCACGTAAGAGGATCAATGAGTCTGGATTTTATCTCATTACGAAGACACGTGCAAAGGCGTGCTGGCATAATCTTTAGAGAGAGAGAGAAAGAGAGAGGGAGAAAAAAAAAACTGTTGATAAAAATATAGCTGAAAACTGGTGATAAATATACCCTAAAAATAGTTAATAGTGATGATTTCTTCTCAGACGTCCCGCTTAGATATCCATAATAAACACTTACACACTGCACACTATAGGTCACATTATATACCACGGGCACTCAATCTCAAAAAAGTTACCGGAGAGAACCCTGCACGTTTCCGATGTGTAGATCAAGAGGAAGTCACAGCAATATTGTGGATTGCTTTTTGGAAAGGGAGATAGAGCATGCAGCCGGCGCGGAGTTTGACCGGTTGTTCTCCTCGTAGTACACGGCGCTGCATGGCTGCGCTGTCGGAATGGGAGACGGAATGGGGAGAGTAAGGAGAGAACTGCAAAATAAAGTGTGTGAAGAAGAGAGGAAAGTAAAAAGGAGAGTGTGAGGGAGAGTGAGGAAGAGAGAACGTGGAAAGTAAAAGGAGAGTGTGAGGGAGAGTGAGGAAGAGAGAACGGGAAAGTAAAAAGGAGAGTGTGAGGGAGAGTGAGGAAGAGAGAACGGGAAAGTAAAAAGGAGAGTGTGAGGGAGAGTTGAGTAAGAGAGAACGGGAACAGTACAAAGGAGAGAGTTGAGGGAGAGTGAGGAAGAGAGAACGCGGAAAGTAGGAGAGTGTGAGGGAGGTGGGAAATAGGAGAGTGGAAAAGCGAAAGTGAGAGAGGGATAGAGAGGCGCTAGATGAGAAGGGAGGATTGGGATAGAAACGTAGAATAAAAAGGGAGGGTGGGACAATATGACAGTGTGAAGGGGAAACAGGATGAGGGAGAATAGTGACTGGAAGTAAGAGAGTTTTTGATGGATGGATAGGCTGGCAAAGAAACAAATGCCGAAGAGCTGAGATAAGTTAGAGAGGGAGGAGAGGAGACAGAGGAGAGAGAGAAGAGAGAAGAGAGAGAGAGAAAGAGAGAGAGAGAGAAGAGAGAGAGAGAGAGAGAGAGAGAGAGAGAGAGAGAGAGAAGAGAGAGAGAGAGAGATGAGAGAGAGAGAGAGAGAGAGAGAGAGACTGGAGCGAGAGAGAGAGAGAGAGAGACAGGAGCGAGCGAGCGAGAAAGAGAGAGAGAGAGACAGAGACAGAGAGAGAGAAGAGAGAGAGAGAGAAGACCAGAATAAACAAAGCAGAAAAGGGGAGAGAAAGAAGAAAAAAAAAAACGTACAAAAAAAATTGAATCATATCACCAGACCCACGAAAATAAATGAAAAATAGAAGGACGGGGGGGGGGGGGATATCAATGTGTGGAAAGGATAATGCAAGAGAGTGATTTATGATACGAGCTAAATTTGGGAGAAACTTTTCATATCCACGTCGACAAAGCAGCGCCTGTAATCGCCGTCATTGCGTGAGGGGGGCGGGGGGGGGGGGGGCGGGCGAAACTCTGCCTCGGAAACTGGCAACACAGATGAGCACGACGGTTCATGCACGCGATATTGTGTGTGCGTGAGTGTAAGGAAGGGAGGGCGTGTTTGTGTGCGTGAGTCTAAGGAAGGGAGGGGTGTTTGTGTGCGTGAGTGTAAGGAAGGGAGAGGGTGTTTGTGTGTGTGTGTGTAAGTGTGTGTGTGTGTGTTTGTGTGTGCATGTGTTGATAGTTAACATAGATAAGCACGACGGCTCATGCACACAATATTGTGTGTGTGTGTAGGGAAGAGAGGGGTTGTTTGTGTGTGAGTGCGTGTGTATGTATGTGCATGTGTTACTTGTATATGTCCTTGTATGTTCGCGAGTATAAACGCCACTCAAACATTTTCGATATAGATTCGAGATCCCGGCGTCCACCCCATTCAAAATACCACGAATACATCGCGAATCACCCCGAAATGCACCGAGTGTGACTTCCCGTGCCCGAGCGTGCGTGTGAATTAGATCCATCCCCTAAATCGGATGGTTTGGGCAACAATACAGCCCTGGACGTAAACCGCGGCATCATGGTGGTTGGCTTCCATTATCCCGGCTAAAGCTTTTCCCTGTGGCTATAAGACGCCGGGGATTTCTATACATTAACCTCGCGGGATATGAATTTCAGCTTTTTTCGCTCTCGGGTCGAGTTCTGCTGTTGAACTCAAGACTCATTTGGTGAATTTAGCAGCGAGACTCTATTCCGGGAGTCCCTGGATGTTGAAGCACCATGCAGCTGGTTTCACAGTTGCTTGTTCATGTTCCGAAAATAACCTTTTGGAATGTTATATTGTGATGATTATGGTACTTCTATGGCACTATAATAGCAACAATAATGATAACAAAACAAGGAAAATGATAGTGATGATGATAATGATAAGAACAACAGTATAGTACTGATGGTAAAAATGATGATGGTAATAGTCATAATAATAGTAATTGTAATGAAAATAAAAGTAATGACGATGATAATGTTAATGCTAATGATAATAGCAATAACAATAACAATAATAAAGAGGATAATAATAATGATGATGATGATAATAATAATAACAATAATGATGATAGTAATAATAAAAAATATAATAATGATAACAATAATGACGATAATAACACCAATAATAATGATAATGATAATAGTAATAACAAAGGTAATAATAATGACACTACTACTACTAATACTAACAGATAGCAATGATAATTATTGGTATTATAAAATGTAATAAAGATAACGATGATAATCGCAATAATTATGATAGTAATATCAATAATAGTAATGAAAGTAATGATAATGAATGATAGTAATAACAATTATGATAATAAAAATTATAATTACAATATGATGATGATAATGATAATAATAATGATGATGATGATAACAACAACAACAAACAACAAATAATAATAATAATAATAATAATAATAATAATAATAATAATGATAATAGTGATAATAATAATAGTAATAATAATGATAATGATAATAATAATAATAATAATGAATAATAATAATAAAATAATAATAATAATAATAATAATAATAATAATGATAACAACAGCAACAAAAACAACAACAACAACAATAGCAATAATGATGAGAATGTATATCATTCTTGATAATTTTTTTCAAAGGAAAGTCTGAGTGCAGTCCTTGAATATATTAGGACTTTAAAAAAGTGGAAATACAGGAAAGTGCCAAGCTGACGGCCAGGGGCATAGCCTTGAGACGACCGCTGACTAATTGACCTGACATTAGGTTGAGTGTCAGATGTACAGAGAGAGCCATGCAGTTACATCTCATGGCACGTTACCTATGGCATACATGAATATGGACATGTGGAAATGAAGGAAATAGCTGATAAGGAATATTTAGTTCACTGGTGTCTACATGTATGAATCACATATCCATAAATAATGATGATGATGATGATGATGATGATGATAGTAATAAGGATAATGATTATAATAATGATAATGATAATAGTTATTATTACTGTCTTTCTTCTTATCATTATTATCATCATAATGATAATGATGAAGAGGAGGAAGATGATAGTAGTAGTAATTATGATAATGATAATAATGATAACAATAATAATAATGATAATAATGACAGTAATAATGATAACAATAGTAATGATTATGATAATGAACTTGATGATAATGATAACAATAATAATAACAATGATCCTAATAATAACCAACAACAATAGTAATAACAATAATAATGATAATGATAATAATAATAGCAACAATAATAATGAAAACAAGAGTAGTGATTATAATGACAATGTTATTAATATCAATGATGATAATGATAATAATGATGATAACGTCAATAATAACAATAGTAATGATGATGATAATCATAATGATAACGACAACAGTAATAATGATAATAATAATAATAATAATAATAATAATAGCAATATAAAGACAAAGATAATGATAATGATGCCAATACCAATAATATTAATGATAATAATAAATACAGATAATCACCATAATTAACATTATCATTATCATAACCTTGATTACAGTTTGTTTGCGCAAAATTAAGGCCTATCCGTATGCTTGGGTTATCAGAGGTGTAAGTAATATACCTGTAAGTAATGTAAGTAATATACATTGCACATAGCACAATCCTTCAATGAATGAAATACTGTATTATATCTGTAAAAAAAAGGGGGGGGGGGGGTGAGTCTTAAATTGGTAATAATGAAGAATAGATACTGCAGTGGTTAGTAGTGAAAAAATAAACGATGTAAATGGCATCCTCGCTGATAATGGGAGGATTTAGAAAGATCAAATCCCACGAAGATAGTTTCGGATTCTCATTCTCTTAAGCGAAGGGCACTTGAAATCTGAGGTAGGAGAAAAAAACAAAAGACGGAGAAAAAAGACAGAGTGAAGAGCTTAATGGCAACTACTCCAAAACGACGAGAATGATACCAACAAGGAAAAAAAAGAGACAAAAGAAAATGAAGAACAGAATATGAAGAACGAGGAAAGAGAGAGAAATAAATAATGATAATAATAAAAACCTAGCGGAAACACCTCTCATTTGTGAAGAAGCAGAGCGAAAATCGTACAAGTCAGAGGAGCGAGGTAGATGGCAGCCAGCGCACAAGAAGACAGGCGAGAAAGATGTGAATTAAGGCGTCCCTTTCAAGCCGCCCGGAGAATTCTCACAGAGGGCGCTAGGACACT
>NW_020869414.1:142333-147333 GCF_003789085.1 Penaeus vannamei | reverse complement strand
ATTGTGAGATGAAATGTTCAATGTTTGGTCCATTCTGGCTATGGGCTGCCGCGCGTTCGAAACACTCACCGTCGCCACATATTCTTTACCGCTTCCCGTATGAAAATAAGTTATAGATTTTTCTCCGAGTGTTGTAATTCCATCTAAATTTGTCCTTGTTTCGCACTGGATCTTGCTCTCACTAACAACTATAGCCGTTTGTATTCAAAACCCCCTTTGCAAAGCTCAATGTTATATACTCTTTATTCTAACAAGCTTTTCCCTCTAATACGAACAGCTGTGACCCCCCCCCCCTCCCTTCCTCTGGACACCTGCCCCTCCATAAACCTGTCTAACTTGGTCTCGACGGCGTTCATACACCTTGATTAAATATCTGTCAGATGTTGGCTACGCAGTTTTAGAACAAAATGAGGTGGCGGCGGAGTTTATCTTCGGGATTCCAGCCAACACTTTATAGTCTGGGAATTTCCATGAAATTGGCTCGGGCGGACGCGCTTACGGGGGGCCCTACCTCGCCCTGTATGTTAATATAGGAAGGGCGGGAGGGAGGGCCTGGGGAATAGTCTAAGGGGGCTTTGGGCGGGAGGGTGTGGGGAGTAGGTTACACAGGGGGAACTGTGTTGAGTATGGGGAAGGGAGCTACGCAGGGGGGGAAGGGAGGGAGGGCAGGGAGAAAAGGCTATAAGGGAGGGTTGGGAGGAAGGGTATACACGGGGGGATATTATGGAGGAAGGAGTAAGGGGAGCAGACTGCACAGGGGGGCATTGGGGAGTGGTTCAGAGGAGGGAGCTAGGGAGTGTGGCAAAGTGCCGCAGAAAAGTATTGCACAGAGTAGGGTGTCAAGAGGAGGGGGAACTGTGTGTAGCGAAGGGTTGCTAAGCGCCGAGTGTGCTGTCACTGGGTGGTGAAAAGGGAGAGGTACAGTGTGGAGGAGGGGGGTTGTGGATAGTGAAATGGGAAAAGAGAGGGACGGTGAGAGAGAGACAGTGTGGTAAATGGTGAAAGGGGATAGAGAGGCCGTGTTGTAGAGCTCGGCTACGGAGAGAGAAAAGAGAGAAGGGACGACTGGTGAGAGAGGAGAGAGAATTTATGGTAAACGTCGAAAGAGAAGAAAAAAAAAGGAAACATACCGTACAGGCTATGAATAGTGAAAGCATAGTGAAAGGAGAAAAGTTCTGTATAGGCTAGCTCTTTTGCGCCGTATAGGTAGGTTATGGATAGTAAAGGGAGGAAAGAGTGAAGGTGATGGAGAGTTGCAGTATGGCCGGAGGTCGTGCGAGGATAGTGAAAGGGGGAAAGGAAAGATGGAAAGGAGAGAAAGAGAGAGGAATAACGAAGGAGAAGTGAAGGGGATGGTGTGATAGGCTGTCTAAGGAAAGAAGGAGGGAGGAGGGAAGGAAGGGAAGAAGAAGGATCGACTTTGAGAAAATGAGATGCGCAGTAGGATATTTCTGGCGAATGGAGGAGAGAGAGAAAAAAATTGTAAGAAGGAAGTGCGAAAAAAGAGGAAAAATGTCAACAGAAATAAGGAGAAAGAGTAAAGGGAAGGATGCTAGGGTATTGCCTCATAAAAATGGAATAGGGGTTATGTGAGATTTTTATATACTCATATATGCAGTATATTTGATAATGCAGGGATACGTGTGTGTCATTTTAAAAATTTTCACTTTTCTCCCTCCCTCACTCCCTCCCTCCCTCACTCCCTCTTTCTCTCTCTCTCTCTCTCTCTCTCTCTCTCTCTCTCTCTCTCTCTCTCTCTCTCTCTCTCTCTCTCTCTCTCTCTCTCTCTTCTCACTCCCATCTCTCTATCTTCCTCGCTTTCTTCTCTCTCTCTCACTTTCTCTTCCTCTCTCTCTGAACGTAAGTGTGTGTGTGCGTGCGTGTGCGTGTGAATATGTATGTACACACACACACACAACACACACACCACACACACACACACACACACACACACACACACACACACATATATATATATATATATATATATATATATATATATATATATATATATATATATATATATATATATATAATATATATAATATAACACATATATATGTAAATGTATGCACACTACATATGTTGGTTTGTTAATTCATTAATATCAAAAGGAAGTACATATCAAATATCAGAAAAATACGTATAGCCATATGCTTCTTAGAAAAGCTTCTGTGAGTATTTACTGATTAAATATTTTCCTCCAACATCTCTCTGCATCGAATCAAGTACTCGAAAAGGCAATGAGGTATTCTAAAAAAAAATGTAAAAAAAAGTATATCTCATGTACTTTAACCAAATGCTCGTTAAAGCAATGAAGTACTCCACACACACACACACAAATCTTGTCATGTTACATAAACTTGATCTTACTTAATCTAAGTCTTCGGGAAAGTAATACCTCGGAATGAGTCACAGTGGAATCGCTCCCCGGCGACTCGCAATTCATAACTGGGACGTTTTCTGATGGCAAATTTCCTTTCACTCGCGTCCTGGACTGAAATTATTTGTTTTCGAAAAATCGTTCACTCGTTTGATGTAGCGATTCCTTGTAGAATTACGGGGTGTGTGCTTTGATAATAATGCAATGCCGTGTTATTTGTGTGTGTGTGTGCACAATTCTGGCTCTCATAGTTTCAACTGTACGTTTTAAGAGACGTAGGCTACGTATGGACACACACGCGCGCATACGCATATACGCACACACATACAAAGACACATACATATAGATACATACATATACACATGCACATGCACACAGATACACACACACACAAACGAACAAAGTGACTCAATGAAAGACAAACATAAACGAACAACCTGGCTGATACACAAACACACAGAGACGAACAAGCAAGCAAACAAAAAACGCGCACAAGCAGGGACGAACAAACAAACAAACGCACACAAGCTTCATCAATAATGCTGTAAAGCTCCTTCTGACCCCAAGCTTCACACCATCCCTTACACACTCATATACAATATATTTATTTATTCGAAATGTTACACACAGTAAACATTCATTCGTTCGAGGAAGATTCTAAACCCAAGTACATAACATTCAAGGGTTATACATATTGTCTATATCAATTTCAAAATTAATTGCGGGATATAAAAGAACAGACAGATGTAATTACGTCTAATTAACCGGAGAAGCGACGTCCATACGAGACAATAGCATCAAAGAGACTATTATTAACAAAAGCTTTTTCCTTTTTGTAGGAATGTAAACAAGGCATATGACGTGCCCTTATAAAGAGAACTATAGACGTAATTGTCTTATAAATGCCACAAGAGACTGCGCCAGATAATCAGGTATGCAGTTCATATCATAGCATAGCCTTCGATTGCAAAGCTATACTGCAAAACGGTTCTAGATCAGTTTTCAACATGCTTCGATGGATATTGGCCATGACGAGTATATTTACAGATAAAACATTGAGATCGTTTAATCCTTTGGAGGAATATTCAGGATCATTAACAGGCTCTGAAATACATGATATATGTATGCAGGGAAATGTATATGACAGTCATTTTCACTGACCTTGTAACTTAGGTTGAGCTGACCATTATATTCAAACAATTCAAATTACATTATCAAAAGTCAGTCAAAATCTTCGATAAAAATCAAATAGATAAAGGAAATGTTATTCTGTAAAATTTAAATGATCTAGTCTAGTTTTCTCTTTGTATTTCTATATGCATTACCCATCTCTCTCTCTCTCTCTCTCTCTCTCTCTCTCTCTCTCTCTCATGCTCCCCATCTCTCTCTCTCTCTCTCTCTCTCTCTCGCTCTCTCTCTCCCATGCTCTCTCTCTCTCTCTCTCTCTCCCATGCTCCCCCATCTCTCTCTCTCTTTCTCTCGATCTATCTCTCTCTCTCTCTCCCTCTCCTTTCCCATACTCCCCATCTCTCTCTCTCTCTCTCCCTCTCCCTCTCCCATGCACCCCATCTCTTTCTCTCTCTCTACCATTCTCCCCCATGTCTCTCTCTCTCCCATTCTCCCCCACTTCTCTCTCTCTCTCCCTTTCCCATGCTCCCCCATCTCTCTCTCTCTCTCTCTCTCTCTCTCTCTCTCTCTTCCTCCCTCTCTATCTATCTATCTATCTTCTTTCTTCCTTCTTCATCCACGTATCTACCCCTCCCTCCAACACCTGCCTCCCCCCCCCTCCGCGACAGAATTCGAAAACCGCGCCCCACAGCCTCTGGTCCCCGCCCGGCCGCCGCAACCTGATAACGACTTTATGGGCGGAAACCCTCAAGAATGGCAGCGCGATGGCGGCTTAATTGGCACTTGGCAGGATCTGTGATCATTGAAAAGCACCGGGGAGGATTTGAGGAGGGGCTTAAGCCAGGGGGGGCAGGGGGGGGGAGCACTCAACTTTGTGCAGGATTTCGGTACTTGAGTTGGATATATCAAGGAAGTTTTCTTGATGTTATTTCGCGGGCGGTGCGAGTGACGGCATTTCTTCTCCCTTTTTTTCGACTTGAAGGTTTACGTAGATGATAACGCAGGGAGTTTGTTTCTTATTCTAGGGATGAATATATCCGGCGACGAATGTTAAGAATGTGAAAATCAAAATTCCACTAGAAATTTATCTCCATCTTTACCAATTAATAAAGAAAATTAAAAAACAATATCACACACGCGGGATGAAAAGAGGAATAGGCATAAAATCAATAAACACAAAGATAAAGAGGCACGGTAAAAAAAAAAAAAAAAAAAAAAAAAAAAAAAAAAAAAAATCTTACAAGACTCTAGCAAGGTATCTGCTAACGAGGAAAATGAGGGTCTCTACCATGGTAACCGTGATAATTTCAGTTAACGGTCGAATAGGCTAATTGCTACTTAGGCTTGTTTGTTCCATGTTTAGAAAGCTGAGTAGGATGATACTTCTACCTTCAATTAGGTCGCTTCAAGTTGAAGAACTGATAGAAATGCTGTCGATGACTGTTCTTATATGGATCAAGTGCTCAGGTGAATGATAAATAAAAGTTTG
>NW_020869414.1:120000-122500 GCF_003789085.1 Penaeus vannamei | reverse complement strand
TCTGAGTATCTTCATGTGTATATATATATATATATATATATATATATATATATATATATATATATATATATATATATATATATATATATATATATATATATATATATATATATATATATATATATATATATATATATATATATATATATATATATATATATATATATGTGTGTGTGTATATATATATATATATATATATATATATATATATATATATATATATATATATATATATATATATATATATATATATATATATATATATATATATATATATATTATATATTATATATATATATATATATATATATATATATATATATAATATACACACACACACACACACACACACACACACATATATATATATATATATATATAATATATATAATATATATATATATATATATATATATATATATATATGCACTTTTTAAAAGTTTCTCATTTCTATTTGAAAAAATTCTCCCTTTTAATACCCACCCACCCCCTGGCTCTGCCACTGCTGCCAACTGTCCCCCATGTTCCAGCATAGGGACTTGTTACAAAACGTATGGGGGGTATCCAGACCACTATCTCCCCTCCCTGGCTCTGCCACTGCTGCCAAATGTACCCCATGATCCAGCATAGGGACTTGTTACAAAACGCATTGAGATGTGACTCTAATGCACTAGATAAAGTTTCGCTTCCATAGAGCAAAACTGGCAGTTTCAAGACTTTAAAGACATAACTTAGTCCTTCTGCAGGGTTACTGGCACCTCTAAATACACTAGTTGGCATTAACACATTAAGAGTTAATATCTCCTTCTGCCAGACCAATCCATCTACTGACTTCCTAGTCTGACAGCCCAGAGATGTGAACTGCACTACAAAAGTATGTAAAACTCTCTCTAACTTCAACATCTACACCCCAAGAACGAATAGACTTAACATGTTTCCTTAACAGACCCACAAAGTCCTTGGTCTTGGTCCTGGAGACCTGTAACCCCAGGAGATTAGCCTCATTGCTGAATGCATCAAGAGCCGCCACCAGAGATTCCAGAGTCTCAGAAAGGATAGCAATTTCGTCGGCAAAGTCCAGCTCCGTGACCGTGATATTGCCATATTGACTTTGGATAGTAGCTCTGCCCATTATCCAGTCTATGCAAGTGTTGAATAGCCAAACTCATTGCAGCATGTCACAGTGACTCAAAGTCTATTGTGGACACCAGACTGTCCTAGTTTTTAGTGCCTCAGTAGGTGGGCACGGATCCATTTCAGATGGATGTTGGTGAAAACCTTGCCTGGTATACTGACCAGTGCAATGCTACAATCCAAATGATCCGCTTTCCCTTTCCAGAGAGGGAGGACCATGCCAGAAAGGGATAACCATGCCAGAGAGGGATGAACATGCCCATCAACAAGTCCAAGGGAGGACCATGCCAGAAAGGGATAACCATGCCAGAGAGGGATGAACATGCCCATCAACAAGTCCAAGGGAATGCAACCAGACTGCCAGATAGCAGCTAGGACTGCATGCAAACCCCATGCCGTAGATTCACCCCCAGCCTTTTGTAGTCTGGCAGTGATACTGCATATATCTGCAGCCTTACCACCCTGAACCTCCTACCCTGAGATTCCTCACTAATGATTGCGGAATCACTGAGGTCCAAACTAACAGCAGGAGGATCTACCAAATGCAGTTGCCCAACATTCACGAACCTCATCATGATCTGAGATGATCCGTCTATCCACTGGGGTTTGAAGTGGACCTGTAGGGTTGGCACAACCAGTCTATGATTGGTACCACAGGACTCGGCACTACAGTAAACCCTGCAGTTCTGGAGGATCCTCCAGCAAGTACTAACAAGGATATGCTCAATCTCCCTGGCTACAGTGCCCTGTACCAAGTCCAGCAATGCAGGTTGAAGAGCTGATATCAGGAGCTAGAAATCCTCACTCTCTGGGACCTAGCAAAGTCCCTGAGAAGTAGGTTGTTCTTACTACTGTGATCGCTCACAGCTAGATACTGCAATGAAGTCACCCAATACAATGTGAATGTCACGCTGGGGACATTTGTGTACCACAGATTTGTCTGGTGTAAACACCTGTTTTTCATCAAGTTTACAGACATTGGTAGGATCGTACACAGCATATAAGAGGCACAAAGCCAAAAGCATGCTTCATTCTCAATGCCATAGTACACTCATCAACCAGAGAAACCTCCATATCGAAGGCTGAAGTCAGTTGGAGATGGCTATGGTTACTCCCTGGAGATGGTGACCATCGCCTTGGCCCGACTAGTAATAGGTATACCCACCCATACTGATTGTGCCATTGCCAGGAGAGAGCAGCCACCTTAACTCTCAATCACTTCAGTTCCTTTGAAAGTAGAGGTCCTGCCGTAAAGACTGGATGTTCCAAGCTCCTACCCAGATAGCCCGCCTAAGGTTAAGCCTCGGGCAGTCGCTTGAGGTAGACACCACCTCTGCCACCCCCATCGATGTTGCCCCATATAAAA
>NW_020869414.1:110000-112500 GCF_003789085.1 Penaeus vannamei | reverse complement strand
ATGATAATCATTATCATCATAATTATTATTATTATTATTATTAGTAGTAGTAGTAGTAGTATTAGTATTACTATTATTATTATTACTATATTACCTGCTATCATTAATATCACTATCATTATGATATTGTTATCATTGTTATTATTATTAATCATTATTTATTATAATTATTACAATATTATTATTATTATAATTATTATCAATTATTATCATTATTATTATTGTTTTTTATTGTTGATGTTATTATTGCTATTATTATCATCATTACTATTACTACTAGTACTGCTATTATAGTTATTATCATAATCCTTATTGTTATTGGTATTCATTAGTATTATTGTTATTATCTTTATTATCATTATCATAATGATAATAATTATTCCCATTGTCATTATTTTTATTATTATTATTGTAATGATCATCCTCATTATTATCATTATCATTATTATTATTAAGATTATTCATTACATTATTAATCATTATTAATTATCATTATTGTTGTTGTATTATCATTTACATAATATAATGATAACAATATATATTTACTATCATTACTATCACATTTGTTATTTTATTATCAACACTGACATTGCCATTGTCATCTTCATTATCATCATGATTATTATCATCATTATCATCATCATCATCATCATTATTATTATTATTATTATTGTTATTATTATTATTATAATCATCATCATCATCATCATCATTACCATCACCATCACGATCACCGTCATACTCACAATCACTATTACCATAGCCATCATGATGATCATCATAATTATGTTATTATTATCATCATTATCAGTATTGTTACTGTCATTGCTATCATTATAATAGTTACCATTATTATTGTCACTATCATTATTATTATCATTATCATTATTCTTGATAATATTAATTGTATTATTATCATTATTATGATTATTTTTATTATAATAATGATAATGATTTTTATTAACATTATCATTATTATTAACAGTATCATTATCAATCTTACCGTCATCATTGTTATTATTGTTACTGTTGTTGTCAACATTATTATTATCATAATTATGATTGTTCCTATTATTATTATTACTATCATTATTGTTTTTATCATCATCATTATCATTATTATGATTATCATGCTTATTATTACTCTTATTATCATAATTATCATTATCATTATTGGTATCATTCTATTATCATTATCATTATCGTGATTATTATTGTTATCATCTTTTTTATAATTGTCATTATTATTATCATTAGTTTTATTACCATTTTCTCTCTCGTGAAAATGATGATAGAGAGAGAGAGAGAGAGAGAGAGAGAGAGAGAGAGAGAGAGAGAGAGAGAGAGAGACATATGTGTGTGAAGGGATTCTTTCCAGAACAGTAACTTCCCACAGGGAAGGCGGGTGCGTAATCAGTGGCTCTGGGCGTCGGCTGTTCATTTTAGTTGGCATTCAGTGGTATTGATTTATGGTCCACTGAGCATTTCTAGTTCTGGTTATGTGTTCTATGAAGGTAGGGGAAATGGGGCTTTGTAGATTATAAAGATCGCATGAATATATATATATATATATATATATATATATATATATATATATTTATATATATATATATATATATAGAGAGAGAGAGAGAGAGAGAGAGAGAGAGAGAGAGAGAGAGAGAGAGAGAGAGAGAGAGAGAGAGAGAAGAGAGAGAGAGAGAAAGAAAGTGAAAGAGAAGAAGAGGGAGAGAAAAGAAAGAGAGAGAGAACAGAGACAGAGAGGCAGAGACGGTCAGACAGATAAACAGAGAGATAGACAAATAGATAGACAGTTAGACAGATAGATAGACAGAGACAATTAGTGAAAGAAACCCATCGTAATGCGCCAGGGGGAATACAAAGCTTTCGTCTCTACATATAGGTGAAGTTGTGTGATGTTATAGTCGAAAGTTCGATGATAAAACCTGTTACTAACTGCTATACAAGAGTTGTAAAGCAGGTAAATGGGGGCTTAGAATATGGGGTAAAGTGATTATCAAAAAGTCCATGGTAATATTCGACCTAAAGTTCGTTTGGGGGGAAAACGGCTTCGGAATGTAGAGTGGTATGAGAATACGTGTATATTTTTATGTGAGATTGCCATGAAGATTTACGACTAAAATGCATTCATCACTTTTTCATTGGTTTAAACTTTCATTTATATCATAAACATTCATAGGTTCTAATTAATTCACTACATTCTCGTTACCAAGATTAAAATATCGTTGTTTATATCACAGATGAAAGTTTAAATCACAAAACATTTAATGAACGTACCTTTTGACGTGCGACCTTTCATTTCAACTCTAAACAAAAGCCTTTATGTTACTAACCGGCATTTCTAATAACGGATAGACAAGACTAAGTGCAATATAGAATAATTCGGGTCTTAGTCCTGATGAGTCTTAGTCAATCAGTCTTGGAATAACTCTAAGAAAAAAACTAGGAATAGGAGGAAATTGGAAGAATAACAAAGGAA
>NW_020869414.1:82500-92500 GCF_003789085.1 Penaeus vannamei | reverse complement strand
TAATTTCTTCGATTTCACTTTGGTTCGCCACCGTTTCCAGCGCCGTTTCAAGCTCCTCCCTGAAGACCTGGCTTGTGTTTGTTCCTCCCACGAGGTCCTACCGTAGACAGCAGGGACAAACTCCACGCTTCGGTTCTCGCACAAACAGGCAAACCGACGATTTATCCCCCGCGCCGCAGCAACATTCTGGTGCGCGAAGATCAAGAGGGAAGGGAGGCTGAGGCCAACTTTGGTGATTATGCTTTGTGGCAATTACTCGAGTGTAGGTCTTTGTGGTCCACGGAGGCCGCGGGGTCGAAACAATTATTCATTTTCGCGAATCGGGACGACTCGCGCCGGCAGCCCTGTTATTGGCGAGCGTTCGATTATTGCCGTGTTGATCTCCGACGAGAAGGGAATGACTCGGTTACGCAATTCCGTGCCGGCGATGTCTCGTTCGCTTTGATGCGTGGAAGGCCAAAGCAAGATGTCTGCACGTCAGTAATTATGTATGAATGCGAGAGTTAGTGAGAACTCGGTGGTCCGAGATTAGTCCTGACTCCTGGTAAACGACCGTTCAGGGGAACTCCGAATCTCCTGAATTTATATTGTCCAAGTTCTCTAAAGTTACCCTTGCGGCTGCCAGAGGTTCGAAAGCTTTCGTTCACATTTTACCCAAGTTTCGCGATTACATTGGCTACTAGTCGTTTTTTCTGTATTTAGCATACCCTCCATGCAGCCACGTAAGAAGACACGCAATTGGGCAGACGAACATAAACGAACAGTGTAGGAGAGAGGTAGGAAAAGAGGAAGAGAGACAGACCGACAGGCAGACTCGTATAAGGCATAGATGCTATTTGTGTACTCATTACCCAGTACTTAACTCATTATTCTTCTTCGCTTCCAGATCTTTACAAGCTCCATCAAAGAGATATATTGACACAGTGACTAGAGTTATTACAGTCTTTCCCGATGCTCACTGTCAACGATTCTGGGTTTGCAGTAAAAGCTTTCCAGGAAGAACTATATATAAACTTCCAGGAACACACTAGTGGCGGCAATTGCATATACTGTGATATTAACAAAGCATTTCATTTCCAGTATTGTCCACATCTGTTCAAATTATTATCCTATCTGGACATTACATTGTCACAGAGAGATATGAATTTACGAGTTTAGCTTGATACAGAAACCAGATATTATCCACTGTCATTTACCAGATAGTAGAAAAAATAGTTCATAAGATCAGACCCATTTTGGTATTTATGTTCAGAAAACCATAAGATTTAATGGAATTTAGGTTGGAAAGTATATGCCTTTTGGTCTTAGAGATTTTTACTAAAATATCAAAGGTAGAATATTTAAACCACAGATCCCATCTACACTGCATTAGTACTAGCTTTACGATCTAGCATTGCAAAGATATTGCTTGAGGACCATTTGCAAGCTTACATGAATTTCTTACACAGAAATTTACGACCATGATAATGAAATTTATCATACTAAACTGGGCAGTAAATTTACTAATGTTGTCACCGCGACCACACCAAACTAACGAATTTTGAAGCAACAAATTTTGGAAGGAACACCGATAAATTCAGCTTGATATTTGAATCAAAAATAGTGAGATACAGCCTGAGGAGGTGTAATTCCGTATGAGTTTTATAGACCAGCAGTGACATAAGCTCGCAAATTTATTGACATAAGAATCCCGGAAATGAAATTGCGATGTTGTGGTGCAAAGTGGAAGCGACAACAATCTGACCATTTTGACCTCAGCTTGCATCAATCTGGTATTCCTCACTGAGCGGAAGCCCATTGTGGTTAAAGATATGGAATCCTTATATTGTGCAGACAACTATCTTGCACAGTAGATATATACACAAACAAAGACAGGCATACACAGGATGTGTGTTTGTGTGTAAGTGTTTGTGCATATTTATGTATATATATATATATATATATATATATATATATATATATATATATATATATATATATATATATATATATATATATATATATATATATATATATATATATATATATATATATATATATATATATATATATACATATATATGTGTGTGCGTGTGTGTGTATTCAGAGAGAGAGACACACACACAGAAAGGGAAATGGAGCGAGAGCGGGAGAGAAAGAGAAAAACAGAAAATCACCAAAAAAGGAGAAATATATCATACAAATGACCTTCATAAAGAGAGGAGGAGAGGAAGGCCGGCGCAGTCACCCTCCAAGACCTTTAAGAACCGTCTTCTTTGGCAGCGCCTTTTATTTCATTCTGAAAATCAAAATTGAATTCCCTTCACGTCTGTAAATTATGGACTCCGTCTTATTGCGTCCTCCTCTATTTAATGGTTTATTTATGGCACCTGGAGCCGAGTCAGGGATCGAACAGACTAAATACCTGACTTATTTTTCTTCAATGAGTGATAGTATATCCAGGGTATCCATGGTAATTAGAATAGGTAGAAAATAATGAGGATAATTGTAATGACAATATAGATCATGATAATAATGATAACAATAACAGTAACAATAATGATAGAGAGAATGCTACTAGTACTACTACCAATAATAATCATAATAATGATATATAGTATAAATGATAACTAAAATAATGACGAAGATGATCATTAACAATGATAGTGATAATAATTAGTGTAATGATGATGATGATGATAATTACTGATGTTAATGATAACTATTGCAATAGGGATAATAACAATAATAATTATGATGATCATAATAATAATAACAACAAGAAAAATAATGATAGCAATAATGATAATAAAGGTATTGATAATAGTAATAATGATGATACTGATAATAGTGAAAATAATGATAATGAATGAAAATGATAATGGTAATGTTAATTATGTTAATGAATGAAAATGATAATGGTAATGTTAATTATGTTAATGCTGATAACGATAATAGTAATGATAATAATAATGATAATAGTAATGATAATAAAACAATGATAATAATGATGATGATAATGACAATGATAATAACAGCCTTAATCAATGATAAAGTCAATCGTAATCATGGTGATGATGAAGATGATGATGATGATGATGATGATGATGATGATGATGATGATGATGATGATAATGATAGTAATAATTGAAATAATGATAATAACAACAATAATAGTAATAATACAGATTATATTAATAATAATGATAAAAATTATGATAATGATAATTATAATCACAATGATAATAACAATAGTAATGATAATAATAAGGATAATGATAAAGTGGCAGTTATGATAATTATGCTCTAATAACAACAACAATAATAATAATCCTTGAAACTAATAAAAGTGATGATGATGAAAATGATAATAACAATATATATAGTAATAATAATAATAACAAAAGTAAAAATGATAATGATAAAGAAAGAATAATGATAACAACAATAACAACAGTACCACAAATCTTAATGACAACAAGAACAAAACCAATAATAATACCAAAAATTGATAATAAGAATAAGAATAAGAAGGACAGGGATAAAGATACACTTCAAAGGGCAAACGATAATTCTCACCACAAGGACAAGGACAATGCTCGGCCTTCTAAAAATTCAAACGCCCCATCGAGACACTGGGACATGCAGGACGCCATCCGAAGGAGCCTGGGCCAAGCAGAGCGTTTGACTCGGCAACGTGGGAGAGAGGGGGAGGGGATAAGGGGAGGAGTATGGGGGAGAGGGGGAGGGGATGAGGGGAGGAGGTTATGGGGAAGATAGGGAGAGGGGGAGAGGGGGAGGAGGTATGGTTGAGAGGAGGAGAGTAGGGGAGGAGGATGGGGAGGGGGAGGGGATGAGGGGGAGGAGGTATGGGGGAAGAGGGAGAGGGGTGGGGAGGGGAGGAGGTATGGGGGGAGAGGGGGAGGGGATTGGAGGGGAGGAGGTTGTGGAAGAGGGGGGAGGGATGAGGGGAGGAGGTATGGGAGAGGGGGAGGGGAGGAGGGGAGGAGGTATGGTGGAAGAGGGGGAGGGGATGAGGGGAGGAGGTATGGGGGAGAGGGGGAGAGGGATAGGGAGGGGGTAGGAGGGTATGGGGGAGGGGGAGGGGGAGGAAGGTGGGGTAGGAGGAGGTATTGGGGAGAGGGGGGGGGATGAGTGGGAGGGAGGTAATGTGGACAGAGAAGGGAGGGATGAGGGGAGGGGAGGAGGGGAGGAGGTATGTGGAAGGAGGGGGGGGGGAGAGGGATGGGGCGAGGAGGACTGGGGGAGAGGGGAGGGATGAGGGGAGGAGGGCATGTGGAAGAGGGGGGAGGGACGAGGGGGGGAGGAGCTATATGTGGGAGCAGGGTGGAGTTGAAGGTCGCTGCACAATTCGGTGGGAGAGGGAGGGCATTAGGGAAGGGGTCCTGGGGAGAAGCGGGTATCTCTGCGGTTGGGGACGAGCTAGTGGTGCGAGGGGTGGGGAGAAGGGAAGGCCGAATGGGGAGAGGGGATGGGGGGACAAGGGTGGAGCCATGAGGAGAGGTTGTAAGGGAGGAGGCCTATGGGGGAGAACCGGGGGGATGCTCCAGTCCGTCCTCTTCAGAACGGGGGTGGGTACTCTGGAGCTTTTCTCGTCTCTCTCTCTCGGTCGATGCTTCGTGTCTCATCTCGCCTGGTCTCAGCTTCTTGGAACTCGCAGATGCAGGAGGCGATTGTTCCATCAGCACGTCAAGCCTCTCTATCGACGTCCTCCTTTCTTCTGCTGAGAGGGGGGTCAGTAGCTCCTTTCTCTTGGGGACGCCTCTCAGGGGGCTCGATCCGAAGGTGGAGCTCTCAGGCCGACAGGTCGCTCAGGAGCTCTAAAGTCATTAAGACTCGCCTCTTGCCTTTCTTCCCCCTTCGTGCAAGCATCCTCCCTCCCCCTTCTCAACAACTGGACACAAAGAATGGCGCCGAGACTTGACCAAGCAACAAAGAAAACTGTCACGGAAAATCGGCTCCCATGACGTGACAGACACCCTGCCCGTCATGCATCATGGCCGGGATCAAGGTGGGGATATCTAGGGAAGGGTGCATGGTGATCGCATGGCGTTGCGAGAGCATCATGCAGCGTGAGAGGTGATAAATCATGCCATCAACGGAGGCGATACGAGGAGGACCAGACCCAATAAAGACCCGGATGTGAGAATCATGAGCAGCGGGACCCATCGATCGCGCGCGTCAGGAATGAGGGATGGGCTACGGGCTTATAAGAATTATAATGATTTATTTGTTTTTATTATTATTATTATTATTATATTATTCTTTTTTCTTCTTCTTCTTCTTCTTATTATATTATTATTATTATTATTATTATTTATTTATTATTATTATTATTATCATCATATCATTGTTATCATTATTACTATTACTATCATGCTTATTATTATTATTATTATATTATTGTTGTTGTTGTATATATGTTACATAATTATTATATGATTATTATTATTATTATATTATATTATTATTATTAATTATTATTAATTATTAATTATTATTATATTTCATTATTATTATTAATATTATTATTATCAATTTATCATTATTATTATTATTTTATTGTTATTATTAATTATTATTATTAAATTATTACTATTATCATTATTATCATTATTATTATTATTGTTATTATTATTATTATTATTATTTATATTATTAATTATTATCTGTTATCAATATCGTTGTTATTATCATTATCATTATTATTATCAATGTCATAAATATCATTATTACTGTTTCAATTAGTATTATCCTCATCATAAATATCACCATTATTATTATATACTGCAATAGCATTATTATTAATTATTATTATTATTTATTATCGATATCCTCGTCATTATCATTATATATTACAATCATTATTATCAATCATGATTGGTATTCTTATCATCATCATCATCATCTCTTATCATCATCAAATTATTACTATCATCATAATCATTATCATCATCGCATTATTATTATCATTATTATATATCATCATTATGAAAAACATTATCATCATTAAAATTTATTTTCTATATCCTCATTTTATTCATTATCATTGTTATCATTAGTAGTATCATTATTGATATTATTATCATCATAATTTTCATTATCATTATTATCATTATCATTATTATCATTATTATTATTATTATTACTATTATTATTATTATCATTATTATTATTCATACATCTTATCATCATCGGTTTTGTTATTATCATTAACCATTATTATCATTACTATCATCATCATCATTATCATGTACCATCCTTATCATCAATATGATAATGAGATTATCATTAAACCATTATAATCATCATTATTTATTATTGTTATTACTAATCATCAATACATTACTGTTTTACATTATTGTTGTTGATGGCTTTTGTTTGTTGCTATTTTCTATTATCATGCGAATATTGTTATCATTTTTATTACTAGAATTTGATATCAAAGTTGTCCTTATAATTTGCACTATTACTATTATTGGTATTATCATCATTATCATTATTAATGTTTTTTATGTTATCATAATCACTATTATCATTACTACTATCACTACAATTATTGTCATATTGATTATCAATCATTATATATCATTATCATTATTACTATTACGATCATTATTGTTGTTATCATTGATTACTATAATAATAATGATATTAATAAAAATGATAATTGATGATGCTACTAATAATAATTAAAAATAACAATCATCAATTAGTAGTATTATTAGCATTGTTTTGATGTTATTATCAGCATTACTATTGTCTTCATCATCATCATAATTGTTTATCATTTCAGTTATCCTCATCAATTGTTATGCATTCACTGTTATCATTATCATCAATCTTCACAAACCCTTCCCCATCCCTCATTCCCCCAACAACCCCTCCAACACCACCCCTCATCTTACCAGTCACCTGCACCCTCGCCAGCCGGGAGAAATCTCAACTAGTAGACTTGGATGCGTGCTGAAGGAGACCTGGTTGATGTTGGCCAGCCGCTAGGATCTGTCCCACTGCTACTCCTGCCCCATACTCGCGAAACCATTAATACAATATTTGAGGGTATAGGGTCAGCTGCCATCTCTGTTTTTATACGTCTGCTTGCTATTTGTCTTATGTGGAAGTTTGCGATTTTCCTAGATGGTTGTGTTTGGTGTGTCTGGTTGTCGGTGGTTTGTTGTGTGCTGCGTGTTGTGTGTGTATGTTGGTATGAATATAAGCGAATATCATACCACAATGGCAAAGGCGGCTGTTGGCGTGCGTGCAGCCGGTGGCGGGCGTCTCCTGTAGATCCGTTCAATGAAAGTACAGCGCACCGACGTACCTTTTCTCTCGTCGTGGCATTATCTCGAGCTATGGCGATGCAGGATATTTAGTCGAAGAGCTTGAACTGCAACGGACGGCTGCGAATATGTCGACATGATTGGTACATAGTGCTTCGCTTCTATTAATCGAGTTGTAGAACTCTGTGTAATCATTTATTGTGGTATCTTATAATTTTATATGAATGTTAGTCGGGATATTTCAACGCTTTCGAATGTAATTTTTCCAAGGTATTTTTACTCAAACACATGCCAGACAAAACATACACATCATATGTACATATGTGTATATATGTATCCAATGTGTGTAGTTTGTGTGTGTATTGATATATCTATACGTATATATAAGGTAGATATATACTATAGTATATAGTAGGGAGGTAGGTTATATATATATGTAATGTAAGTATGTATACTGATATTATCATAGTATACAAATATATAACTCTGTGTGTGTGTCGTGTGTTATAACTATATAAATACATTATCATAATCAATATATATACCCCTATATATACTTATTTATCTGTGTGTGTGTGTGTGTTATATATACCAATAACAATCATGGATAACTATATTATATACCTTATTCATGCTATCATATATTACAGTGCATCTACTAACACATTCATCACCCTTATTACCCTAAAATAGGCTATAAATAGGAATATATATATATATATATGTGTGTGTGTGTGTGTGTTGTTGTGTGTGTGTGTGTGTGTGTGGGTGTGTGTGTGTGTGTGTGTTGTGTATGTGTGTGTGTGTGTGTGTGCTGTGTGTTATATATATATTATAGGGCTTATTACAATATACTAGTCTAATAAGTATACCATTATATATCTGGTATCTATATCTATACTAATAGGGCAATATATAGAGACCTATATAATTATATATATATATGTGTGTGTGTGTGGTGTGTGTGTGTGTGTGTGTGTGTGTGTGTGTGTGTGTGATCCTGGGTGTCAATGTGTGTGTGTGTGGTGGGGTGCTGTGTGTGTGTGTGTGGTTCGTGTTTTGTGTGTGTGTGTGTGTGTGTTGTGTGTGTGACTAACATGTAGTTACGTATAAGATATACTTCATAGCGTAATTACAGTATTAGTATAAAGGCTAGGGGATAGTATATTAGGGTATAATATGATATAGAGAGTGGGAGTGAGCAATTCCGGCGGTACTACTATGTGACACAAACACACCACACCACAACACAACACACAACAACACACACAAACACACATAATATTAATATATATATATATAAGTTACTTCATATAATTACAGCAAGTAGTAATACTAATACAAGATATATATGAGTACTATCATACATATACCGTAAGTAGTATAAGTAGATGTTATATTATATATATATATATAATATATATAACCGACTATACTGTATATACGAAGGGTGGCTGTTGCATCGATGATATAATATATATAATGAAGGGATGAGATATAGTGTATTGTACTAAGGTGAAGGTAGTGTTGTGAGGTGAGAGTGAGAAATAGTATAATAATAGGGTTTAGTAATATGGTGGAGAAGTGGTTATGTGAGGTATAATATAATATAGTATATTATTGATAAATAATGTAATATTGGTATAATAATAATATTGGAGAAATGTAATATTAAATATAATATATATATGCGAGATTATGTATACTATAATAGTAATAACATATTATATTGAATATAGAGATATATATTGTATATATAAGCCATAATTGAAAATGCTGAAATATGCTTAAATAATAAAACTAGATATTATATATAGTGAGCATAAATACTATACTATATAATTGAATAGTATATAGATGTATTTATTATTTATAGTATATTATAAGTGATACAACATTAATCATTTACTTTCTATAACATACATCACAATTATATATATATATATATTATATATATATTATAATATAATAGATATAATATGTATCACATACACATAATACCATTGTATCAAACTAATTATATAATATATATGTAAATATAGATATAAAATTATATTAATATCAATAATATATATGTTATATAGAAAATAATTACATATTAATATATAATTAGTAACATATAATTATATATTATTGTAGTGTAATATTAAATAAGATATAGTAATATAGTACTACAAATAATATCAGTGTATAACATAACAATTACATAAAAATAACAATTCATATAAATAGTATACATAATGAATTATAACTATATATAAATTATTAATATATACTTATAAATAATAATATAAGTATAATATCAACGTACACTATACAAAATTTTAAGTAGATTATTAGTATATATATATATTCATATATTATATAAGTACTAATATATACTATATATATATATATTACACATGATATATTATACTCTACATTATATAAGGTATATCATATAATACACATACATAGTACTAATATGAATATAATAATATATTATATATATAATACTTATATTTTATATATATATATATATAAACTACTATCTATACTGTATATATAAATATATACATATATATATATATATATATATATATATATATATATTGATTATATATCCTATGTAAATATAGCATATAAGTATTATCATATATGCCACAAATATATATATATATATAATATATATATTACATATATTATATACTATATATAATATACATATACACATATAG
>NW_020869414.1:75000-77500 GCF_003789085.1 Penaeus vannamei | reverse complement strand
ATGACTTAATGGCTCTTGGGGATGGATTGAATTATTCCTCTGTTGAATGTCTGCTGAAGATACAATGGAAATTTGATATACTAGATTTTTTTTTTATTCTATTTTGTTTTTCTTCTTTAAATGAATAATACTAAGCAAATAAACTTTGAAAGACAAACAAGTAATATTACCTTCTACTGAGCAAATTAATTCCAAGGTTAACTACTTTACACCCTCCCTTGGCCTACTTATTATAAAAACAAGTGTGAAATGAGATCCAGACACTCACCTCCTGTTTCCCCCAGTATCTATCCTTTCTTTAATTGTATTAAATGATCGATCCCTCCCTTCTAAACCTCATGACTTTGATATAGATCAAATCCCAATACTATTCCTTGACACAGTTGGAATTGTCTCCTTCATCTAACTTCGTTGCTGTATTCACGGGCTAAAAATATAAATAGAGAAATAAACATTTCCCAACAAGACTGCCATTATGGAATATGGTGCGTGAGGTGTCGCTGATCACTCTTTCTCAAACCTTTCTTTCTGTCTGCATTCAGGGCAAGGGTCAGGACTCATCTTAATTATCACAGTTCAGAATATACAGGTTCACAATTACATTGATTTACTTATCATTAGAACCTTCAAGATCTGGATAAAATATGATTTTTAACACCAGCACTTTACAGATCTGCGTTTGGAGCGAAAGTCTGACGAAAAAAACACCACAAAAAACTTTTCTTGTAAACTTTCCTCCCATTTAATTGTTAACATTTAAACAAATCAATCATTTATTAATGATTATTATAATTTACTCTCTGAGTTTTAATACATAATTTTGCTACAATGATATGCCTCATAAAATATAAATACATACTTCTTTACTATTAAGAAACTCTTGAGAAACTTGGCAGTGACGTTACCTGACCCACTACAGCAAGAGACTTTGGGACCTTTCTAACTTTTACATCATCTGCTAAAAGCTCCCTTCACACATAAGGATGTGGTATCTTTTCTTCTGGTTTCCAAAGAAATTCCGCCACCTGTATTTTCTTTTCATTTCTTCACCTTAAAGTCCTCGTGATACATCGTCTGCTGGATTAACTCTTGACGGAATATACCTCCATTGACCACAATCTGTGGTTTGGTGAAAATAAGCTACACGATTAGCTACTAAAGCTTTGAACATTTTGGATTTGTAGCTATTATAGTGTAGGGCAATCATACTATCTGCTCAAAAAAATGATTCTGCCACATCCAAGCTTATTTTTTGTCTTAAAACTTAACTAAGTTTTACCGCTAGAGCAGCCGCAGGCAATTCAAGCCTCGGAATTATTGGACTTCATAGGAGCACTTGGCTATAAGAAAAGCACAATGAATGTTATCATTTCCATCTGTTAACTTTAAATAACTCACTGTCATAGGCATATTCAAGTACAAAGGGACCCACCAGCCCTAAGGACTCATACACTGAGCTCAGGACACTTGATAATACTTTCTTAGTAAATGGTTTGCTTTTCTCTTGAATTCTAATTGCTAATACATCTTCATTCTACATTCTAAAGCATGCAAGACTACTTACATTCTTGGTTCGTTCTTCTAGTGGTACATCTTGTAGCACACTTATCTTGTTCATTGGGTAAATTTAAACCCTTCAGTCTTCAGCATTTTGTCTACATTCCTTCTTAGGCTCATTGCCTCTTCTTCTGTTTATGTGGTTATGAGCAAAATATCTACATAAAAATTCATATGAGTAGCCAAAGTTTTTTTTCGTCAATATTATGCTTCTGATCTTCAGTCGTGTGTTGAAGTGCCTATGTAGCACAGCTTGGGCTCCTCCAAATGGATGAACCGTCATCCTGTAAATATCTGGGTCTTTGGACAAATCTCCCTCTGCCCACCAAAGAAGCCGGAGACCATTTCTGTGTTTCGGTGTGACCTTCACTTGAACATGGTTTCACTTCCTGAATCTTTGAATTATTCTAAATAATCTCTTAGTTAAATCTGGACCTTGTAATGTTTGTTTGTTGAGAGACACCCATGAATTCTGCTGCACATAAGTCGAAACATTTCTGGTTTATTTTCATTATTAACATCAAAAATGGGTAAATACCATGTTAATCCAGGAAAGGCATTAATTTCTTCCTGGGGCACAGAGTTAGCATACCCTTTTGCAACTAGAATCTGAATTTCTTTGCCATATTCAGCTTATTGGGATGGGCTTTTTAATCTCTTCCTCATAGGCATCCGATGTTTATCCACCATGCTTCTATTATTGCATAATTCATGTGGATTGTGCCTGAAAGGAATAGGTAACTGAAAATGTCCACCAACTCTGACAAGTGACTGATCCCAGATGCTAAAAACTTGGTCATCTTTTGACATACAATTGGGTTCTTTACCTAGATCAACACATCAATAGCTCAAAAATTTCTATTTGTACAGACAAACTAATTTCTGCTGACAGAATGCTATGTATTACATTACTAAATACTTCCTTGGTTCCTGAGGCATCTCC
>NW_020869414.1:62500-67500 GCF_003789085.1 Penaeus vannamei | reverse complement strand
ACAGATGACACATGAACAAATAGGCTCCCTCTTCCTGTTAAATTGTTCCTTTGGTTATAGAAAAATCAGAGTTAAAAAAACCCCCCCCCTCGCCCTTCCTCTCTTCACCCCCCTCCCTTTCCAAAGCCCCCCCTACCCCCCCCTCTGTCACCCCTCCCCACTCCCTCCCCGACCCCCCAACCTACCCCACCCACATCCCCCCTGCCACCACCCTCACCACTCCCGCCTTCTCCCCTCGTCCTTCCCCACCCTCTCCACTCCCCCTTCCCGCCCCCTCCCTCCCACCCCTCCACTCCTCCCTCCCCACCACCCTATCCTCCTCGCCAACCCCTTCCATCCTACCCCTCACCCCTCACCCACCTATGCCCTTACTATACCCCCCCGCCCCACCCTTCCTTCCTACTCAACATCTTCCCCCCGTCCCCTCCTCCCAAATCCCTCCCTCCCACCTTCCACCCTCCAAAGCCTCCTCATCCCCTACCCTCCCCACTTCCCTCCCCCCCAACGCCTTCCACATAACCCCCCCCACCACCACAGCCTCCTCATCACCCCCCCCCTCACAGCCTTTTCCTCACCCCTCACCTCCCACAGCCTAATCACCCGCTCCCCCACACACAGCCTTCCTCATCACCCCCTCCCACTCAACAGCCTTCATCACCCCCACCTCCTCACAGCCTTCCTCATCAACCCCTACCCCCACAGCCTTCTCATCACCCCCCATCCCCCTCATTACCACCCCCCCCACCCCCACCCCCTCCTCACACCCCCCTCCCCCCTCCCCCCTCCCCCCCCGAGATTAGGGCCGAGTCTCAAGGGGCGTCGACGCGGCCCAATCTCGGGGCGTCGCGATCCATCATGCGTCCGCCCGCCGCCGCCCGCAGTGAATCCGCACCGCCAGCGCCGCCGCCGTCCATTTCCTCCCGAGTTCCCCCGGGGCCGGAGCCTCTCCCTCCCTCTCGCGCTGCCGCCCGGGGTGCTTCGTATTCCGGGCGGCGAAGTTTTTGATATCCTCTGCTGCTGCTGCTGTTTTCTCTCTCTGTCTGTCTTTCTCTTTCTTTTCTCTTCTCTCTCTCTTTCTCTCTCTCTCTTTCTTCTTGTTCTCGTTCTTGGTTTCGGTAAGGTCTCCGAGAGAGAGAGAGGTTTCTCGGTTTCGGATTCGTTCGTTTCTCTCTTTCGCTCTCTCTTTCTCTTTCTCTTTCCGTCTTTCTCTCTCTCTCTCTCTCTCTCTTCACTTTCTCTCTCCATTCATCCCTCATTTCCTCACATTTCTCCATTCATCCCTCATTTCTTCACCTTCTCTCTCCATTCATCCCTCATTTCCTCACCTTCTCTCTCCATTCATTCCTCATTTCCTCACCTTCCCTTTCCATTCATTTCTCATTTCCTCACTCTCTTCCTCCCTCCCTTCCTCTCATTCCCCAATCAATACCCACCCATCTACGCACTTATTTGTCCCGCAGGCTGGCAAGTAAGTGCTGCATCCCGACACTTTTCTCGAATTAGCATTGTCGCTGTTGACGACAGTGTTGCCAGGCCAGGGCGAGGATTCCGGTCAGCAATTAGCGCTGAGAGTTCCGAGAGAGGAAGCTTAATTGAAGGACATTGTCTGGCAACACTTATGCTCCCGGGGGATTCTGAAGGTAAGCTACAGTTTGGCCTCAGACATGCGATACAGGAGCCGGGCTAATGGGTCTCTCTTATCCATTCTCAGAAAGGGCTTTTATCTGGGTTTTCATTTTTGTTTTTGGAAATCCTTTTCTTTCTTTTTTTTTTTCTCCTTTTCTGTGTGTCCTCTTTATGCCTGGGAGAAGTGTGAAAGGGCCAACAGCGTTATACACTTAAGAATTCCTTGAATGATAACTTTCTTAAAGGGAAAGAAAGTAAGTGATCTTGAGACCGAAGTCTACAGCCAGGAGAAAGGGAGAGAGAGAGAGAGAGAGAGAGAGAGAGAGAGAGAGAGAGAGAGAGAGAGAGAAGAGAGAGAGAGAGAGAGAGAGAGAGAGAGAGAGAGAGAGAGAGAGAGAGAGAGAGAGAGAGAGAGAGAATGTGTGTGAGTTCGTGAGCGTGTGTGGGGTGTAATTTATACGTGTTGTTTTAGGTAAGTGTGGTATTTGTTTCTGTATTTGTGTGCCACTGTTTGTTTGTATTTGCGTGTGCGTCACAAGGCTGGCTATTTACAAGTGCTTGTGTAATAGTATCTTTTGTGTATCCGTGAGCTTGTACGAGATTATCTGTAGCCCTGTACACCATCCATCTGCACGGGCCTGAGAGAGAAGAAAAACCCGATTTTTTCTGTGTAGTTGTGTGTGAGACAAGAAAGAAAAGGTGTGCTTGTCTGTGTAGTTGTTTGTGTGAGAGAGACGCTTCAATCAACACGCGTTAACGTCTTTATAGCTTTTCTGGAGAGAAGCTCGTGGCAGGAAAATAAATATAAAGAAAACCTAATGAAGCTCTGAGCCCCACGCCTACGAATGGGTCTGCTTGGGTGACTGTGTCTGTGTGTGTATGTGTGACTGTGCATCTAGGTACATCTGTCGAAATCTACATAAAGATATGTGTATTTATAAATAGCGATGTCGATATATTAATCTACTACCACTTATTATTATCATTGTTATTTTTAGGATTGTTACCATTATCATTTTCATTATTACTGTTATCATTATCATTGTCGTTATCATCGTGATTATCATAATGGTAATCATTATCATCATCATTATTATCTTTAGTAGTAGTGATATAGTATAGATACTAATATTATCATTATCATCATTATCAATTTGTTACTATTATCGTTATTGCTGTTATTATCGTTAGTTATGATTACTATTTTTCTAACTCACATTATCACTATTATTACTATTACTATCATTATTATAATCATTATTATTATTATTAACGTTATTGTTATTGTTACCATTATTATCATCATTATCATTTTATGCATCATCATCCTCATTATCATTATTATGAATATTATTATTATTATTGTTATTATCATTATTATTATTATTACTATTATTTTTATCATTTTTATTATTATTATTATTATTATTATTATTATTATTATTATTATATCATTATTAATTATCATTATTATTATATATTATTATCACTATCAGTATTATTGTCTTTAGTATTATCATTATCATTGATGTTATTATCATAATATTTATCTTTATTATTTTTACTATTACTATTAATAATAACATTATTATTATTATCCTTATGATTATCATTATCATTATTATTATTATCATTATCATTATTACTATTATTATTATTATCATTAGTAGTAGTAGTAGTATCATGACTATTATTATCATTATCATTATTATATCATCATTATTACATTATTATTGTTTTTATTCATTTATTATTATTATATAATTATTATATTATCATTATTATATATTATCATTATTACTATCATTACCATTATTATTGTTATTATTATCGTCATTATCATTATAAACATTATTACTATTATTACTGCTATTATTATTATCAATAATATCATCATTATTATCATTACCATCATCATCATTATCATTATCATTTGCCATTATTAACATTATTACTACTGCTGTTATCAGTATTATCATTATCCTTATTGTAGCGTGACAATGTTCTCAACACCCCCTACCCCTTCCCCCCTCAAATGATGCTCGCTTGGTGTGCGGTGCACGCGCATGTGTGCGCGCGCGTGTGCGTTGTGGTTGCGTTCAACAGTGCGATCCAGGTATAGTATCATATCCATATTTGTTCTCAACCCTATGGCCGCTTTGCCGTACTTGCTGAATTGCGCTGCCGATGTCAGCTCGGTGTTCATATGTTTATAATTGAATTTATATGTGTCCTTTCTATTTCCTTTTTAATTTACTATATTCCTATAGTGTTTTAACGTTTATTTTCTTTTTGTTTTATTTTCGTTTTACTAGAAGCTAATACTTTTACACGTCACGGCCTCCCGCGGCCCCCTTGTACCGCTTTGAAATAAACATTCGTTGTTCCACTGTACCACGGGGCGTTTCTCTCCTCATCCTCTGGCATTTTTACACATTTACATGAAGATTATACCTAAGTGGCCGGCAACTCCAGCTAAGGAACTTAAAAGGACGGAAAAGCTAAGTATTAAGCCGCAGTGACGGTATTCATCAAAGATAGTGCTGGGCCGTGCAGGATTGCACTTATACATCCACCACATGTCGCATGCAGCCCCGTGGTTCTCCTACTTGACCTTATTTCTTTCTTACGTCTTCTACCACAGTTTCTCCTTTCATTTTACCCTCCTCCTGCATCTTGTACTTTTCTTATGCTAGCCTATCCCCCCCCCCTGGCTTCTTACAGTGTTTTTAGTTATTTCAATTTGTTTTAATTATTCATCCGCACACCTTGGAACATGCAAAGATTTCCCGCCGTGCCTCCCACAAGGTCATATCCCCTGGGAATATACAGTAGTAACTTGAAAGGGGAATGTTGACGTCAGGGGGTGGACATGCCCTACGGATGCCCACTGACCTTCATGGGGAGGGACCCTGGCCCTTAAGGCATTCCTCTGGTTAGGTGGGCCCCCTGGGGATTACTAGTCCGTATACTGCATTATCATTATCATTATTCGTATTACTATCATAATTATTATCATTACTATCAATTATACTTTGCTATCATTATTATTATCATTATCATCATTACTATCAGTTTTATTTTGCTATCATTATTATCATTATTATCATCATTACTATCAATTTTATTTTGCTATCATTATTATCATTATTATCATCAGTTCTCTAATCATCATTATTATGAACTTTATGATAACTATTATTTTCATCATATTTTGCTATCGTTTTAACCATTTTTATTTCACTAATATCATTATTATCATGTTCATCATTATTACCATTATTATTATCACTGTTTTTTTATCATTGCTATTAACATGATTATACTTGTTATGATCACTATTATCTTAATTAATACTATTAACATCATTATTG
>NW_020869414.1:32500-37500 GCF_003789085.1 Penaeus vannamei | reverse complement strand
ACACTTACCCCCTAAGATCTCACCCCCCACAAACAAGGATAGATCGGAGGGGGAGGGGAGGGGGAGGGAGGCGACAGGGAGGTGACGACGGCCGCGAGTGGGTGTGGAGAAGGCGTGCGGATGAGGAGTGACAGTGATGGGCAGGTAATTAGGCACGCGGCAGGTGTATTTACCATTGGCTCTCTTCAGACCGCCTTCGTCGATGCTTGTGTTAGGGGGAGGGAATGGAGGACGGGGTGGAGGGACAGATGGAGGGGAAGAGGGAGAGAGAAGGGAGGGGAAGGAGAAAGGAGGGAAGGAGGGAGAGAGAGAATGAACGGCCGTGTTCCATCACAGAAACTGCCTTTCCGCGCAGGGAGACTCACCTTCTTCCTCCGGAGCGGCACGACCTCGTCCTCGTCGGAGGTGTCGTCGTCGCCCGAGGCGCTCCTCTGGGGCCTTCGCTGGCGCCGGTCGCGTCGCCGCCTCCGCTCCCCGACCGGCTCCATTTCGTCACCGGCGCCAAGCGTTACAGGATGTTCGCCCGACGGATGCTCTCCGCTCCCCGCGCCTGGGCTCGTTGGCCGCGCTCGCCCCTCGAGGCCTGGGGTCGCGCTCTCTCCCACCTCCTCCTCGGCCTCGCTGGCGGGGCCACTCGCGCACGGCGAGTCCTTCGCCTCTCCTGCGTGGGATTCCGCCCCTTCTTCAGAATGTCCGACGCGATCGGATTGTTTTGCGCCAGAGGAATTGCCTTTCGGTTCTCTCATCTGCTCTGCTGTGTACTGAGGCAGTTGTTTCGCTTCGTTCCCATAGAGTATTTGTTCTTCTTTGTTTTTGGTGTTTTCCACAACAGACGTGACTGATTCTGATACAATGGATGGCGTGGTCACAGCCACGAACATGTTGCCGTCCACCGGCGGCAGCTCGAGTTCGCAAACATGCTCTTCGATTCCTTCCATAATGACACTAGTCACCGCCACGTGCACGTTGACTTCCATCGCAGAGAGCTCCCTTCGCGCGGCAGCCTCTTCCCCTGAAGGGCAGGTCGCGGGCGCGGACGACCCTTCAGATTCTTGCTCATCGACAGCCATGTCCGCGTGTCCCGCCCGAGCATCATTTTCCGTCGTCTTTCCCTTTCTTCCTTCGGCGTTCTCGGAAGGAAAATCGGAATCGCCTTTGGTATCTGCCGCATCGATATGTGCGTCTCCCTTTCCGGCTTCCCCTTCCGAAGGTGCAGATGCCCCCTCCACAGTATCCATCGTTTCACTTCCTGCTCCAGTATCTTTGATCTTCCCAGTCTCACGCAAAGATCCTACTTCCGCTTCGATATGAGCTGCTGATGCATGCCTCTCGCATTTCGTATCTCCTTGGCTTGGTGTCTGGTCTTCTGCTTGCTCCGACTGCTTCTTCGGGTCTGAAATCTCGGGTCCTTGTTTCAGGTCTGACTCTTCCTGGGGTTGGCCGTCCTCCGGTGCCGGCGCCGGTGTAGCCAGCTCAGGCTCTTCCTGTTGTTGTATCTGCTCTTTGGCTCCTTTCGGCTTTTCGGATTCTTTGCTTTCTGGCGGCGTGACCTGCTGCTTTATCTGATCTTGGCGCTGCTTTTGCTGCTGCTGTCCGTCGCTTTCCTGCTTGGGCGGGAAGTAAATCTCAGCAGGGTCGGCGTCGACCTTCGCCTGGGATCCACAGCAGAGGAACGGCATCGTGGCGGGCTGGACTCGTTCCCACAGCACTCACAACGCCTACAGTGCCCACAATACCCACAACACTCAAGTTCCTCCGTCGAAACACCTCGCCTCAATATGGCATTCGCCCGCTCCCTTCTGCCGTTCCAAAGGCACTGGTGATGATGCTAGCTGGCACCGGCGCGGCGCTCGCTACACGCCGTCACGCCAATTCTTGACACTGAGGCCCCCGCCACGCCTTCCCACCACGCTTTCCACGATAAGAGTCAAGGGACGCGATAAGAAATCACAACTGAATCACAATATCGCACAACAGAACGCGGCCGCGAGGCGAGGAGAGAAGCAGGGGCACACACATCACAAAAGGGATGAGGTACACGCGCGTGCGCACACAAACTCCGACTGCCCCGTTTCCGCTGCTCTCTCATTTGTCATGACAGGACACACTATCTGATGTATTTCCTAAAACATGATGTTTGTATGTTTGTGTGTATGCGTGAGTACGAGTAAATGATGGAAAGATTGAACGAGTCTCAAAGGCTATGAGAACGAAACTGAAGGTGCGTGCGCTTGGATGCAAGCGCGCATGCTTTTGGAGTCCAACATACGCACGTTCCTTTCAAATGAGAATATAAATGTGATAAACATTTTTGGCTGGAGCGAAGCTCTATGAGCTGAACAGCACACACCGTATATCCTGCATCCATGTGAAACAACTCTCGCTCTTTCTCTCTTTACTTATCTTAAAGCCTCCCCCCCTTTCTCTCTGTCTCTGTGTCTGTGTGTGTGTGTGTGTGTGTGTCTGTCTGTGTCTGTTTCTTTGTTTCTCTGTTTCTCTCTGTGTCTGTGTGTGTCTGTCTTTCTCTCTGTGTGTCTCTGTCTCTGTGTGTGTCTCTATCTCTCTCTCTGTGTCTCTCTCTCTTGTGTGTCTGTGTCTCTTTCTCTTGTATTTCTGTGTCTCTTTCTCTGTCTCTCTGTCTCTATCTGTCTCTCTCTCTCTCTCTGTATCTCTGTCTCTCTCTGTCTTTCTGTCTACCTCTTTCTCATTCTCATAAATAAATAAATATATAATATATTATATATATATATATATATATATATATATTATATATATTATATATATATATATTATCTATCTATATCTATCTATTATCTATCTATCTATATCTATCTATCTATCTATCTATCTATCTATCTATCTATCTATCTATAATTATATATCTATCTATCTATCTATCTATCTATCTATCTATCTATCTATCTATCTATCTATCTATCTATCTATCTATCTATCTATATATATATATATATATATATATATATTATATATACTTATACATATTATACAGTTTTCGGACAGATCCCCTTATCAACAATAAAAAAATGTCACCCGCCACATTTCGCAACAAAGCGATGTCACCCGTTTTAAAATAGTCCGCATAATATCAGTAACTTCACAACAAAACTTTCAGGCAGAAAATAGCCGACAGAGCACATGAAGATTGTTCAGACACGATAAAAAACATTCGCAAAATAATAACAACTACTACTGTCATAAAAAAGGCCACTCACTCTCGCAGAATCTTGGTCCTCGGAGCAAGGCAAGGCTGCGACACATACCTGCGAAAAAATAATATTATAAGATTATCGACAAAAAGAGAAAGAGAGAAAAAAAACTATCAAAATCATAACAAAACACGTCTGGAAGTCTAGGATCATCACTACTTCACCGCACTCATTCACTTGTCGAACGGCGGAAGTTCTTGCTTCTTTTTATTATCAAGTTTTTTTGTAGTGCTGTGTCTGAAGATAATATGACAACAGGAGGAAATACCAAAAAACTACACAAAATTATTCAGGAAATCAGTAATAATGTAAACATTTACAATAAAATTTATTCATTCACCAACCAAACAGAGGTTTACATTAATGACAGTCCATCACAATGCATCATCTTTTCGACACATGTCATATCATGCGCTCACATGCCAGAATTCCCCGGAACCTAAGCCACGTCACGTCAGATTTCCGGCGATAACAAAAACAGCTGATGCGATGAACATTTCAACTGATAACACACGAATACAACAGTTGCAACGCCTTATCTAATTTCACGGAAGGAGAAAGCGACTTAAAATAGAATCCATGAAGTTATCGACGTTCTTTACATAGGATCAGACCAAAATAAACTTTCTCACTGTCTTTCCTTCCCCTTCTCTCTTTCTCTTCTCTTTCTTTCTCTTTCTCTTTCTCTTTCTCTCTCTCTCTTCTCTCTCTCTCTCTCTCTCTCTCTCTCTCTCTCTCTCTCTCTCTCTCTCTCTCTCTCTCTCTCTCTCTCTCTCTTCTCTCTCCTCTCTCCTCTCTGTCTCTCTCTCTCTCTCTCTCTCTCTCTCTCCTCTCTCTCTCTCTCTCTCTCTCTCTCTCTCTCTCTCTCCCTCTCTCTCCCTCTCTCTCCCTTCTCCGCCCCTCTCCCATCTCTCTCTCTCCTCTCTCTCTTCTCCCTTCCTCCTCTCTCCCTTCCTCCTCTCCCTTCTCCCTTCCTCTCTTCTTCTCCCTTCCCTCTCTCTTTCTCCCTTCCTCTCTCTCTTTCTCCTTCCTTTCCTTCTCCACTCCTCTCTCTTTTTCTCCCTTTCCTCTCTCCCTTCTCTCTCTTTTTCTCCCTCTCTCTTTTTTCTCCCTTCTCTCTCTTTTTCTCCCTTCATTCTCTTTTTCTCCCTCATCTCTCTTTTTCTCCTTCATTCTCTCTTTTTCTCCCTTCATCTCTTTTTCTCCCTTCATCTCTCTTTTCTCCCTTCTCTCCTTTTTCTCCCTTCATCTCTCTTTTTCTCCCTTCATCTCCCTTCCCTCTCTCTTTTTCTCCCTTTCCTCTCGCTTTTTCTCTCCCTCTCTTTCTCTCTCCCTTCCCTCCTCTCCTTTCCTCTCTCTCTCCCCTCTCTCTCTTTTCTCCCTTTCTCTCTCTCTCCTTCTCCCTTCCTCTCTCTTTTTCTCCCTTCCTCTCTCTTTTTCTCCCTCTCTCTCTCTTTTTCTCCCTCTCTCTTCGTTTCTCCCTCTCTCTCTCTCTCCTCTCTCTCTCTTTTTCTCACTCTCTCACTCACACACACATACATTCATATATGCATGCATACATACATACGCGGGGACTCCCCGAATCTGCCCTTCCCACGCCCTGGCCGTCTCGGGGGCCACACGCACGACCGCGGATGGGACGTCCTCGCTCGCGACGCGCGGCGCCTTCGCGGGATTCTTCTCCCGGTTCTGGTCTTTCTCGCTATATTACGTCTCTACTGCATTAGCGGATTTTCTCTCTCATTCGCGTTAGTCTGGGGTCATGTCAGTCAC
>NW_020869414.1:17500-20000 GCF_003789085.1 Penaeus vannamei | reverse complement strand
GTTATTATCGCCCTCACGCATACCTCAGAAATATACCTGCAGAGTAGACATTAAGGCAAAAAGAAATGCGTTCCTTCTTCTTCCCTCCATTTCGATATTTTGCCGGTTGGTTCAGGACTAATAACCAGATGGCTAGAAGAATCAATGGATGTGCGAGTGAGCCCCGAGACACTAGTAATATAGTGTAGACAAAAAACTACAAAAAAGAGAGACGGAAACGGCGGGAAAAATCGAATCGGCTCCCTCCCCCTCCCCTTTTACTCACGCGAACGCACGCATGCTCGTTCGCCATTCAAAAATTTGGATTATTTACATATATATACTATATATACTATATATATATTATATATATATATATATATTGTACACACGTGTTTCACTGACAGAGTCTGTTTGATAACGTTGTAGGGAGATGAGGTGTGTGAATAAAATTGTGTCCATTTTTGCAATAATATTAACTCTGACAAGAAGAAACAGGAATTTCGACACTAAATAATATTTCAGAGTTTTCATTTCATTAGATAACATGTGAGAGCGCTGTCTACGAGGGACTGCGAAAAGGGATAGGAAAAAACACGTAACAATCAGGTTGACAAGAGTAATAGGAATATGTAACATCAATACCTAAAACTTTAAGGAAGGGAACGTAACGCTGGCACGCACAAGAAAAGAAGGGTAACCTTCATGGGTGCACGAGTGAGAAGTAGGCCTATGGCGGTACACGGCAATGAGAAACGGGGAATAAAGAGAAAGACCAAAAGAGAAGGTGAATGGATGGACTCGCAAATGACATAAGAGAATACGAATAAACACAGAGCCGTCTTCAGAAACCGGCCGCGCATACACATGGGAGAAAGGCAAAGAGAAGGATGGCGGGCCACTGCTCGTCCGGCCGCCGCCCGTCGCTCCCGGCACCGGCGGCGGGCGGAAAAGCAAATTCCAGGTGATGACAGATAAAGAATACCCCAAAGGATGGAATCTCGTTCGGTTACGTGACACAGCACATCCATAGGAGCACGGAGGTTCGCACCCAATGACCCCGTGCGTAACCCAGGGGAAGTGGGAACGGCACAAAGCCCTCGGAGCCGCTGCGGGGCCGGTCGCGCCGCACGAGCTCTCTCGATACCAGCGCCCCTCGGGACTCTCTCGGGAGTGACTCGTGTTATGTAAATAAGTATATATATATTATATAATATATATATATGTAATATGTATATGTATATATATATATATATGTATATATATATATATATATATATATATATATTATATATATATAATATATATATATATATATATATATATATAATATATATATATATATAATATATATATAGATGTAGCACACATTAAATGTGCTACGCGATCTGCTACGCACACATACCCCGTTTATATATATATATATATGTATATGTTATATATATAAATATTATATATAATATATATATATATATATATATATATATAGTCACATATATATAACAGGGGGTACGTGTGCGTAAGCAGATGCGCGTCGCACATTTATTGTGTGCTACACATTATTGATAGAGGAAGATACAGATACAGCACGGTGTCGCCACGGCCATGTCCCATTACACGCCCTAAGCCAGATACTCCACTAGTGCCAATTCTTCCCAAGTGCCAAGTGTGGGAAATCCCTTGTTCACAGCACCTGCCAATCAGCGGCGGGACGTACCAAGAGCCCGGGGCATCGAACGGAGGAACGTGTATCGTACACGGGCATGGAAGAGAAGCTCAACACACATCCACGAGTATCCGCCACACACAGCCCTTACCATCCCGCCACCACCGCAACTGAAGAGCCGGGCGATCGCGGCGTCAGGGCTGGCGTCCTCCCGCCCAACGACCCATCCCGCCCGCCCGCGCCCTGTCCCTCGGTGGTCGTGGCGCAGGCGGCGGGTGACGACGCAACGGCACCGCGGTCTCATCAACATAATTTCCCTAATCATGCGGGTTGCATGATCAATGGCAACAGCTCAGAGCAAGTATGGATGACAAGGTCAGCCGGCATATTTAGCAGGGCAAGACATGCGTACAAAAATGCTTGCATTCCTGCATGCACATGCGTGCACACAGACAAAAGGCAAATGCACATACATATACATACACACCCACACACTAACATGCAAAAGGTAGATAAAGAATTGAAGGAAAAGATGGATGGATGGGTGGACGGACGGACGGATGGATGGTGGTGGACGGATAGATGGATGGATGGTGCATGTATGATGGATGATATGGATGGATGGATATGGTAATGGATGGAATGGATGGATGGATGGATTGGATATGATGGATGGAAGGAGGTAGGATAAACGGACGTACGGATGTCTCTTCCCTTCCCTCCCCTCCCTTACTCCCTCTCTTCTCTCTCCTCCCACCTTCCGTTCCCTTCCCTTCTCCTCTCTTCTCCCCTCCTTCTTCCCTCTTCTTCCCCTCCCTTGCCAAGGAAACACCCAGTCCTGGCCTCCTAATGCCC
>NW_020869414.1:10000-12500 GCF_003789085.1 Penaeus vannamei | reverse complement strand
TTTATCGTATCTATCGTTATCATATCTATCTATCTCATCTATCTATCTTCTCTCTCATATCTCTCTACTCGTCTCTCTCTCTCTCTCTCTCCTCTCTCTCTCTCTCTCTCTCTCTCTCTCTCTCTCTCCTCTCTCTCTCACCTGCTTCTCTCTCTCTCTATATATACTTATACAGATATATATACTATAATATATATATATATCTATCACACAACACACACACTACACCTATATATTTCATTATATATATACACTTATATATATACATATATAACTTATATATATATATTACTATATATATAAATATATATGTGTGTGTGTGTTGGATACACAACAATCACAATGCTGATACCATCAACTAACATTATCCGTAATACGCTCACTGTGTGTGTTGTGTGTGCCTGTGTCGATGTGTTGTGTGTGTGTTTATAACTTACAATAAATCTGACTTATCAGACTTATAATATTCCGTACCTTAAACCTAGACACAATAAACTAAATACACCGTGCTCTGCGTGTGTGCGACAAACCACAGATAAAACTAAAATATCACACCTTCAGAATTAATTGTGTGCGTGTGTGTGTGTGTCTAGTGTGCCTAGACATACATGTGTGTGTGTGTACTCATATGTGTGTGTGTGTGTGTGTGTGTGTGTGTAGTTGATGTGCAAACACCACAAATAATAATCTGAAATACACTCTACAAAATGTGTGTGTGTGTAGTGTGTATGTGTTTGTGCTGTGTCTCGTGTGATAACGATAAACAGAAAGAATACAAGCATAAATCTGCATCCATCTTAATTCATTGTTGTGTGTTGTGCGTGTGCTGTGCTGGTGTGTGTGCTGTGTGTGTGTCGTGTGTTTGTGCTTGTTGCTCGTGATGTAACATGTATACATATATAAATATAATATATATATATATATATATATATAATATATTACATATAATAATGATATATTGTGCGTGCTGTGATAACTAATACAAATCTACTGTGTGTAAGTTCCACAATATCATATCAACAACCTGTCTGTGTTCTACAACTACCAGACTTGTGTGAAGTACCTGTGTGTGCTGGCGTCTTATTGTCATATAAATCGAAAATAACAATCAACACATCATAACATGTGTGTGTGTGTGTCGTGTTGCGTGTGTGTGTGCGAATGATAGACAACTTTGACCACAATCACAAATAACTCCCAGCCATTGTTGTGTGTGTGCTGTTGTGGTGTGTGTGAATACATCTAACTAAAATACATAACAACTGTGTGTGTGTGTGCATCCTTATAATCTCAACAACAAACATCTGCATGTGTGGAGTGTGTGTTGTGTGGTGTGTGTTGTGTGTGGTGCTGCTATTATATACTATACTAATAATTACCTATATATATATATTATATATATATATATATATACATATATATACACACATATACTATACAGCATATATGTATATACACTACTTAACTATACTATATATATATATTATATTATATAATATTTACTATATATATATAACTATATATAGTATACATAATATATATATACATACATATACATATATAACCATACTATTATACACATATATACACACTCAATATTATAACTAATATTAAACTTATATATATACAGTATACTAGTACATATATATATATATATATATAAATATAATATATATGCATAACTTATACATACACCCTAATACATAATATTCTAAAATATATTAGCTATACATATATTATAAATACTATATATTATATACTATATATAATAGTTATACTATAATATATATATTACACATGGTATACCACACACACACACACACACACACACACACCACAACACACAACATCATAAAATAGTATAAATATATACATAATATATTATATACTATATATAATATATAATACTTTAATTATATATTATGTAATTGAATAAATATACATGTGATATTTACATGACCACCTAATTGTGTATTTAATAATATAAACTATACAATATATAATATACATATATATATATAAATAATCACTATATAAACTATTATAATACAAAATATATACCATCTATATAACTATATTATTATATATATAAATAACTATAATATATGTGTGGTGCTGTAAATGTTGTGCGGGTGTGTGTGTGTGATGTGTGTCATACAGTGTATAATATATATATATTATATATAACATATACTATAATATTATATAATATATATATATTAATGAATATGTTATAATAATATAATATTATTGATATTATCATGTACCACTATGACCATTATATATATAAATAATAATATATATAAATATATGTATATATACCTAATTTTGTATATATATATACTTAATATATATATAGTATTTACTATAATGTAGTATAGTATGCTTTATTATATGTATATCATATGTATAATATATGAAGTAATATATATATATTTACACTATCACTATATAATAAATATATATATACATACCATACATACTAATATAATATATACAT
>NW_020869413.1:429945-442445 GCF_003789085.1 Penaeus vannamei | reverse complement strand
CGTGACCATTTTCTTTTTTGTCTTTGAACCTCATTAAAGAGAAATCCTGTCCTTCTTGACCTGGAAGGACAGACTTCTTATGAATATGCAGTATGATGACAGATAACATATACTTAGAAGTTTGCGATCATATGTTAAGGGAGTTATATAAGAATAGGAGAGGAGACTTTAGCTTTCTTTTGAACATTCTCAAAGGTCTTATAATGAATAGGTAAACAAACTGGTCTTCATCTACCTTAACACAGTGCAACACTGACCCACTAAATTACATTCAGTATTCTATTAACCGAAAACAACTCAGTTTTGCCTCTCTCTACCAAGTCTCTTTAGTTCACGTGCTATTTGGAATGCGATATATTCCTAAAGGACAAAAGGTTTGTTAAATCATATAAAACTCAAGCTAAGGCTGTAGGAACTATATATGCCACATCAAGCATAGAACATAGTGTTGTTTGCATATCTGTATCAGGTGTTCATGAACATCTGTGGTTGAGTGTACATCAGCATGTGTTTGAAATATGTAGACATTTAAACATACCGGAAATCCTGATGATAATGAAATTCTTTTTTTTCTTTTTTTTCAGAATGCACGCCAAAAGCAGCTTGCAACCAAACTGTGGCTTGCCAACCAGTGACTGAAGAGTGTGTTCATGGGGTTTGTGAATGTCAAAAGAATCACTACATTTCATTCACCACTAATCTTGAGATTCTGTGCACGCCAGGTATGCTAATTAAGAATGAATGAAAAGTATAAAAAATATATATATATATTTAATACTACCGAGTGTTAGGAGTGTTACCATGTTTCATTATCATAACAACTATATACTAATTTTCCTGTTATAATTGAAATATGATAACAATTAAATAAAAGCCATTTGTTATTATTATTGTGATCATTCATATCATTGTTGTTATTACTTTTGTTACTATTGATGTTACTATTCACATTGCTGTTACTGTTGTTATTATTGTTGTTAATATTCATACCCTTTTTATTGTTGCTGTTATCATAGTTGTAGTCGTAACTGTATTTGTCATATGTTAATATAAGGGTATATATATATAATATAATATAATATAATATAATATAAGGGTATGGGTATAAGAATATCCTAAGAAATATGTTTTTTTGTTGCTTTTATTGTTATTATTGTTGTTGTTATTTGCTGTTTCTTTTCTACTAGCGCCGGCATGTAGCCCAGATTGCGAAGAGAACCAAGCGTGTATTGACGGTCACTGTTACTGTGAGCGTGGGAGGGTTTACGTCAATGACAGATGCCGACTCAGTAAGCATCTATATTCATCTCGAGTTGTTTTACATGTCCGAAAAAGAAGGAAATTACTTGATGGATATGGTATATATATATATATATATATATATATATATATATATATATATATATATATATATATATATATATATATATATATATATTATAGATATATCATATATATATATACATATACATATATATATATATATATATATATATATATATATATATATATATATATATATATATAGTATACATATATATCTATAATATACATATACATATATATATATATATATATATATATATATATATATATATAATATATATATATATATGTGTGTGTGTGTGTGTGTGTGTGTGTGTGTGTGTGTGTGTGTGTGTGTGTGGTGTGTGTGTGTGTGTGTGTGTGTGTGTGTGTGTGTGTGCGTATGTGCGTATGTTCGTTCGTGCGTGCGTGCGTGTGTGTGTGTGCGTGCGTGCGGATGTGGGTGTGTTGTGCGTGTGTGTGTGTGTAATATACATACACACACACGCATACATATGTATATATATATATATATATTTGTGTGTGTGTGTGTGTGTGTGTGTGTGTGTGTTTACAGCATGCATATATGTAAATCATGCATCTAAAAAAACTTTATGTATATTTCCCAGTGGCAGGCTTTCGGAAACACTGTTCCACTTACGCGGTTCTCTGTGACATCAGCGCCAACCTGTCCTGCGCCAAAAGCACCTGTATGTGTCTCGAGTAAGTGGTAGTTTAAAGGTCTGAATTGGCGCTGCAAAATATCTGTTTCATATCGGTGAAATGTGGCCGCTCTTTGGCATCTTCGGGCGCGGTTTGTAGGGTCAGCTGGCATTATTATGATGATGAGGATGATGATGATGATGATGATGATGATAGTGATGATAATGGTGATGATGATGATGAGGAGGAGGAGGATAATGATGAGGAGAAGGAGGAGGAGTAGGTGGATAAAAATGATGATGATGATGATGATAATGATGGTGATGATGATAATGATGGTGATGATGATGATGACAACAAAATTATTCTGGGGATCACGAACGCGTCATAATGCATTGCTTTTCCCGAATTACAGGACGCACTGGTTTGATCCTGAGACTAACAGCTGCCAACATAAACAGCAATACCTGGATGCAAACAACGTCACAGGTATGGTTTCAGTAGACAGTATTCACAATCTGAATTGCATGAATAATCTATAACATTTAGGTATCAAGAGTAGGCATGAAGATTGTAATTGGCTTGTATAGGTGTGCAACAAAAGTATTGTTCCTTCTAAGTGGGTTCGCAACTTAACCCGTAGTTCAGTTTTGACTTTAATTACATTTTTGTTGTTGTTTTTGTTGTGTGTTGTGTGAAAATGAGGATCCGTATAACGAAAAGATAAACATTAATATCAACAAGGCTAAGAGTAAAGACGTAAGAATGGAAGATCTGTGGTCTATTAAGTGCAGTGAAATAACTAATCACTATATATAACAATGTTTCGGTGGACAAAACTTATTTTAGGATGGGCAGTGCCGACCTCATCCCACGACAAACACGTCCCAGCTCAGTATTTGAAAAGATGTGACTGTCCTTTTGATTTCTGAGTGTCCGATGATCAAGACTAGTCACCCCCTTAACCTCCACAGAAAACGGCTACACAAAGCATGGACATTTAAGGGGAGACTTTTGATTTCGTGGGAATTATCAAATGAGTTAGAGTATAGAGTCCACCTAGAGGATTATGAGAACTTACCTCGAGCTGGCGGATGTTCAGAGAAACTCAACATACATTCCACTTTTTTAATTTCCGTTGCAGAGTACAAAGTCCGCCCGGAAGAATATTGCCGAACACCTAGTGACTGTATAACAGGGCTTAACTGCACTGACTTCCTGTGCAAATGTCCAGAGTAAGTTATCTAAATCATACTTGTTGAGTATAGATGATGAAGATATCAATAGGTCAGTACTCACCTGAATAGGATTTTTTTCCAAAGGTTGTCTATACTCCTGATGATTGTATTTGAATGTAAATTGTTGGTTCCCATAACCTAAACTATCGGCTGTAAGTGTGTGTGTGTGTGTGTGTGTGTGTCCCTTAAATAATAATCACTAATACACTTCTCTACCTCAAATTTTTAACTTCAGGTCCTGTGAATTTAAGCAAGATAAAGAAGTATGTGACTGCGGAGATGCCGAAGTGAGCATCACGTGGCCAGTCATCGTTGGTATATTTCTTGGAATTATAATAGTTTCGTGTTGGGCAGGTGCTATCACTGCCATACTGCCGGATTAAGCAGTATATATGTGTGGTAGAACTTGCCTGCATCTGAACCGTATATCCGTATACTCACCCGTGAACACTGAAATACACATACATGCAACAGTGTGTGATGCGGAAATTCTACGTTCTAACTTTTTTATTGTTCTGCCTGTGTGTGTGCGCGGGCATACACATATACACGTCATGCTTACTGAAAAAATGATAATAAGAAAAGAAAAGAACACTCAAATTGTATCCTTTTTCAAGTTCTAAGAGGAAGTAATGTCATGTGATGTATGTGTCCCTGTATATATTGAAGTGAAACATGTGCATTATGTTTGATGTTCATTCTTTGATGTGTTTCTTGTTTTATTTTGGTTTGATTTATTCTTTGTTATATTTCTTGTTCTACTTTTGTTTAATTCTTATTCTTTGTTGCATTTCTTGTTTTAATTTTGTTTTGTTTTATTCTTTGTTGTATTTCTTGTTCTAATTTTGTTTTGTTTTACTCTATGTTGTCTTATTCTTATTCTTTGTTGTATTTCTTGTTTTATTTTTTATTTATTCACATTCATTGTTTCTTATAAGCATATCTTGTGAAAGGCATTAGTTAAGTGATTAGATATAATTTGATATTAGTTTTAGTGTAAAACAGTTGGTATGTGAACTCGGATCGATTGGGTTATTACTGTATGTACCCTTATTGCCTCACCAGAGTATGTGAATCTTGTCCTTGTGTTCTTAATAAAAAAGGATGAAAAGAAAAGAGGATTTCTTGAGCCTTGAGCAAGTGAGAAAAACACCTGATGAATACATACATACACACACACACAAACAAACACAAACACATACATAAACACACACAAACAAACATACACATGCATAGGAGATACAATCAAACCCTCAATATAGATATAAACGCGCACGCACACCAAATATAACACACACAACACACACACACAAATACACACACACACACACACAACACACACCACATACACACACACACACACACACACAACACATATATATATATATATATATATATATATATATATATATATATATATATATATTATATATATATATATATATATATATTTATATTATATATATTATATTACTTATATAATATTATATTATTTATTATATCTATATATATATATATATATATATATATATATATATATATATATATATATATATATATATATATATACATATATATACATAACATATATATATATATATATATATATATATATATATATATATATAATATATATATTATATATGCATATGCATATATATATATATATATATATATATATATATACATATGTATATGTAAAATATATATATATATGTGTGTGTGTGTGTGTGTCATGTTATCAATATCGAGTCTTTCTACGACCTGACTTTTCAGAACAAATGTGACAACTATACGAATTAAAAATAATTAGACTCGTTGGTCAGTAATCCATCCCCTGATTTCGAAGCTTACCTCCAGGCAACGCCCTTTCATCATCCTCGGATTTCCTCGCCTTTCTTTTCTTTCCTTCGAAAAAAAAAATATGTGTTTGCATACATTATCTAGTAAATCAACGTCAACTTCTTTGAAATAGAACTAGGCAGCAGGATTGATAATATATTTATCCGTATACTTATATGTGTACATGTATCTATCCATCTATCTATCTATCTCTCTCTCTATCTATCTCTCTCTCTCTATATATTATATATATATATATATCTATATATATATATATATATATATATATATATATATATATATATATATACTATATAGTATACTTGTATATGTATCTATCTATCTATCTATCTATCTATTATATATATATATATATATATATAATATATATATATATGTATGTATACCAGTCAAATAATCTAGTAAATAGCATAAGTTTAGATTTTGTTCTTTTAGAGGGATGCCTAAATAGTAATGATGTTGTAGGAAATCGAAAAAAAAACACATTGCAAGATTTCATATAACACCATTATTATTCAGTTATTTGTCTATATCTGCATTAACGATAATAAAGAAATCACATCTGCGCCACCTCCAGAAAATCAAAGTTTCAAAACACGTAAGTCTACCACAAAATTTAAAGCACAAAGACCATCCACCTTTAAAAGAGTTTCAATTGTTTTCATTCATTTCAACTGTTTCATTTCAGTTCAATGCAATTAAAAGAGTTTCATTGAGATTCATCATTTATTTCATTTCATTTTTCATTTCAATTGTTTATTTTTCATTGTTTCATTTCAATTGAGTTTCATTTCATTGTTTTTCATTCAATTTTTCATTTCATTGTTCATTTCAATTTTTCATTTCATTGTTTCATTTCAATTGTTTCATTTTGAGTTTCATTTCATTTTCATTTCAACTTTTCATTTTCAATTGAGTTATTTCATTGTTTTCATTTCAATTGAGTTTCATTTCAATTCAGTGCAATTAATAAAGTTTCACTGAATTTCATTTCCAGTGAGTAAATCTGTGGGAATGTCTCCTGTGAGCCGAGGTCTGCCTGAAGGGCCGTGATCAACAGCTAGATACTGCTTCCTCACTTTAGTAGGTTGTTATGACTCATTTAACGCCATTGTACTTGTTAACGACTTTGATCATTAATAAAGTAAGCGTTTTTTCCTTCCTTAAGCTTATAAAACCAATATATTTCCATAATTTCTTTTCTATAGAGAGAAATAGATAGACACAGATGGATAAAAAAAGAGAGAGACAGGCAGAGATAGAGAGGGGCAGGCAGACAAACACACGGACAAAGTCATAGAGAGAAAGAGTGAGAGAGAGAGACAGGGACAGACTCATAGCGAAAGAGAGAGAAAGAGGTAGACAGACAGATAAAGGGAGAGAGACACAAAAATGTACATTTAAAGCAATTTTAAGAAAACGCACAATAAACATGCGACATTGGTTTAGAGCAGTGAGAGGAGAGGAGAGGAGGGAGAAGTGAGTGAGAGAAAAGCAGAGAGAGGAGAGGGAGGAGTGAGTGAGAAAGCAGAGAGAGAGAGAGGAGGGAGGAGTGAGTGAGAGCAAAGCAGAGAGAGGAGAGGAGGGAGTGAGAAAGCAGAGAGAGAGAGGAGGGAAGAGTGAGTGAGAAAGCAGAGAGAGGAATGAGGGAGGAGTGAGTGAGAGGCAGAGAGAGGAAGAGGGAGGAGTGAGTAGAAAGCAGAGAGAGGAGAGGAGGGAGAAGGAAGAGAAAAGCAGGAGGAGAGGAGAGGAGAGTGAGAGACTTGCAGTGAGAGAAGCAGAGAGAGGAGAGGGAGGGAGGATGGAGTGAGAGCAAAAGCAGGAGAGAAGGAGGAGGAGTGGAAGTGAGTGAGAGTAAAGCAGAGAGAGAGAGAGGAGGGAGGAAGTGAGTGAGAAAGTAAGAGAGAGAGGGAGGAGAAGAGAGAAGGAGGAGGAGATGAGAGAAGCAGAGAGAGAGAGAGTAGCGGAAGAGAGTGAGTGAGGAGGAGAGAGAGAGAGCAGAGAGGAGGGAGTGAGTGAGAAAGCAGAGAGAGGAGAGGAGCAGGAGAGTGAGTGAGAAAGCAGAGAGAGAGAGAGGAGGGAGAGTGAGAGAGCAAAGCAGAGAAAAAGGATGGGACGGAGTGAGTGAGAAAGCAGAGAGAGGAGAGGAGGGAGGAGTGAGCAAAGCAGAGAGAGGAGAGGAGGGAGGAGTGAGTGAGAAAGCAGAGAGAGGAGAGGAGAGGAGTGAGTGAGAAAGAGAGAGAGAGAGAGGAGCGGAGGAAGTGAGAGCAGAGCAGAGAGCAGGAGAGAGAGAAAGGAGAGAGAGGGAGGAGTGAGTGAGAAAGCAGAGAGAGGAGGAAGGAGGGATGAGTTGAGAAAACAAGAGAGAAGGAGAGGAGAAGGAGGTGAGAGCAGTGAGAGTGAGAGAAGCAGAGAGAGGAGAGGAGGGAGAAGTGAGTGAGAAAAAGCAAAGAGAGAGAGAGGAGGGAGGAGTGATGAGAGCAAACGCAAGAGAGGAGAGAGGAGTGAGTGAGAAAAGCAGAGAGCAGTGAGAAAGCAGAGAGAGGAGAGGAGGGAGGAGTGAGTGAGAAAGCAGAGAGAGGAGAGAGGAGGGAGGAGTGAGTGAGTGAGAGAGCAAAGCAGAGAGAGGAGAGAGGGAGGAGTGAGTGAGAGCAAAAGCAGAGAGAGAGAGAGGAGGGAGGAGTGAGTGAGAGCAAAGCAGAGAGAGGAGAGGAGGGAGGTGAGTGAGTCACAGAGAGAGGAGAGGAGGGAGGAGTGAGAGAGCAAAGCAGAGAGAGAGAGTGAGTGAGAGCAGCAGAGAGAGGAGAGGAGGGAGTGAGTGAGAAGCAGAGAGAGGAGAGAGAGGAGTGAGTGAGAAAAGCAGAGGAAGGGAGTGAGTGAGAGCAAAGCAGAAGAGAGGAGAGAGGAGTGAGTGAGAAAGCAGAAAGAGAGTGAGTGAGAAAGCAGAGAGAGGAGAGGAGAGAGGAGTGAGTTGACTGAGTGAGAAAGCAGAGAGAGGAGAGGAGGGAGGAGTGAGTGAGAGCAAAGCAGAGAGAGGAGAGGAGGAAGGAGTGAGTGAGAGCAGAGAGAGAATGAGTGAGAACAAAGCAGAGAGGAGGAGGAGGAGGAGTGAGTGAGAAAAGCAGAGAGAGAGAGAGAGGGAGGAGTGAGTGAGAGCAAAGCAGAGAGAGGAGAGGGAGGAGTGAGTGAGAGCAAAAGCAGAGAGGAGAGGGAGGAGTGAGTGAGAAAGCAGAGAGAGAGAAGAGAGGAGGAGTGAGTGAGATGAGAGAAAGCAGAGAGAGGAGAGGAGGGAGGAGTGAGTGAGAGCAAAGCAGAGAGAGGAGAGAGGGAGTAGGCAGAGAGAGGAGAGGAGGAGGAGTGAGTGAGAAAGCAGATAGAAAAAGCAGAGAGAGGAGAGGAGGAAGTGAGTGAGTGAGGTGAGTGATAGTGAGAAGCAGAGAGAGGAGAGGAGAGGAGTGAGTGAGAAAGCAGCATTGAGTGTGAGTGAGAAAAAGCAGCAGAGAGAGGAGAGGAGAGAGGAGTGAGTGAGAAAGCGAGAGCAAAGCAGAGAGAGGAGAGGAGGAGTGAGTGGAGAAAGCACCAGAGAGAGATAGAGAGGGAGGAGTCTGAGTGTCATGAGTTAGTGAGAGCAAAGCAGAGAGAGAGAGAGGAGAGGAGGGAGGAGTTGAGTGACCCCAGAGAGAGGAGAGGAGGGAGGAGTGAGTGGTTGTTCCCAGCATTTTCGCCAATTGTACCTTTTATTACCTTGTATTGTTACGACCCCCCCCCCCCCGTCCACCATGACTAAACAGTTTTATTTAGGATAATGAAGATAATTTACTAATTATGAAAATACATTGCAGGAGTGTTGGTCATAAATTCGAATTTAATGAAATAAAAAAGATGATTTTATTAACGTGATGTTTCTGTTTGTGTGTGTTCCTCGTTTGTTCACGTACCCTCATGATCTATGTTGAGGACCCCTAGGGGTGTGCGGACCCCAGTTTGGACAACGCTGGTTTAGAGAATCGCTAAATTGAGTCGAACTGTCAGTCCAGAACACAAACAAGTATAGAAGTATCAGCTGTTCAAAAATTTATCCAGCGAGTTCCTGCAGTCAAAACAACGGAAATATGGCGACGTCGAAAAGCGTAAAATGCCAACTGGTAGAAATATGTCACATTAAGGAATAAGAGGAACTATTTTTCTCTTTCTAGGATGATCCAAATTGAAATGATAATGATAAATATATTAATACACACACACACACACACACACACACACACACACACACACACACACACACACACATATATATATATATATATATATATATATATATTATATATATATATATATATATATATATATATATATATATATATATATATATATACATATAATTGCACTACTTTTGTTGGTTGAAAAATTCATTCTTGTGATATCAAAAGAGAGAGAGAGAGAGAGGAGGGTGAAAAGAGAATAGATAAATAAGAGAGAGAAGGGGAGGCGGATAAAGGAAAGGAGAGAGAGAGAAAAAAAGAGAGAGAGGAATGTCACAAGAAGAATAAATCAGAAAAATAAAAATTCTTCCACATGTATACCACTCACAAATTAATAATGAAAGGAGAGCGAGGCAGTGCCAAAGTGGACACATTTACGTTGCATTGTTGAAATTCATAGATATGTCGAGAATTCATAAAACCAATCACACCAAAACAATGATAAAAAATATAAACAAGGATAGATTGGTAATTGAAAAAAATAAGGTCGAGGGATTGATAAAGAAAGAAAAAGAATAGGGATAGGAATAAGGATAGGTGGATAAATGAAAACAGAAAATACAAAAATTCCTTCCTTTCCAAATCTTATGATAAACACAGAAAACTATATAAAATACAATTTTTTTTTTTATAGAAATATAATATAAAAATGAGTACTGTATATGCAGGATCAAAGTCCGGGTATTCGTGACTAATTTTGTTCTCAATATTTCTTGTATACGTTATAGCTGGGTAGACTGATATGTATGGCCATATATACTCCCATAACTTTATAGTGGTTTACCTTTATAACAAATTTAATCAACAACAAAAAATGGAGACTAGCGAATGAATATTAAACGACCTCTGTGTCATTTCTCTTCCCCAAAATACAAGAAAGAACAGAAACAATGTGATATAGATATGATTTTTTTCGATAGATCACGAAACCATAAATTTTCTCGAATATCGCACGCAGGTTTTCTACTTTTTTCTGCTCTGTTCTTGTTCAGTGTCTGGGCTGAACAGTAGGAAGCCTGTTCTGCTGGCTGTTCACTCTGTTCACTTTGTTCACTCTGCTGTAAGTAATTCCTTTTTTCTCTTGCATTTCAGTCAGGTTCGTATGTTGGGGTTTTGTTAAATCAGGTTGTTTGTTTGGTTGTTTTTGTTTGTTTGTTTCTCTGGGAATGGGCATGGTTGTAGAATTTCAGTTGTTGATTTCCTATTCCCATATTTGCATGTGTTTGAATTTGCGTTATATTATTGGTTGTAATAGAATGATGTTCTTCTTGTCTGCCATCATCAATCTCCTTGTGGTTACCATTGTTATCCGTCTTAATATCATTTTTATTTATCTATTATTTATGATTATTCAGTTATATGTCTATATCTGCCCTCCCCCCCCCCTTGCCTGGTGTGACTTAAACCAAAGCAGAACTAAATTCCTCTCGCGTCCAAACTGCACCACCAGACCACCACCATGCTGCTGCTGCTGCTGCTGTTAACGAGCGCCGCTGCCTTGGTCGAATCGGGCAGCGTCACCAGCGAGGGCACGATGTGGCTGACGGCCAACGTCCCTGCTGCTGTCGCCCCCGCTGAGACACTCGACGCGCCCACGGAGCTCTCCTGCGCCTCCTACGCTAGCCAGAAGCCGGGGTGTAGCGTCTACTGCTTCGCCGACGGCCTCTGCAGCCTGTACGACGTGCCTGTCCCTGCCGCGGTGACGACCTCCTCCTGCAAGACGACCACCAGTGAGTGGGATTAAGTTCCTGGTATAACTGTGATGATAAAGATATGGAATAAAGAGGTGGAAGAGAGAGTAAAGTCAGAAAGGTTGAGGATGTGGGACTAAGTTCCTGGTATAACTGTGATCATAAAGAGATAGAGGAAAAGAAAGTAAAGTCAGAAAGCTTAAGAAAGTGGGAGGAAATTTCTGGTATAACTGTGATAAAGAGATAGAATAAAGAGGTAGAGGAAGAAAATGAAAGTCAGAATGCTCAAGGAAGTGGGAGCAAGTTCCTGGTATAACTGTGATAACAAGGAGATGGGATAAAGCAGGCGAAGATAGAGGGAAGAGAAGAGAAGATAGAGAGAGACAAAGAATCTCACGGGAGAAGCGCTGTTTCTGGTATAACTATGATAATAAGTAGATGGAATTGGGAGGTGAAGGGAGAGATGGGGCTAAGAGAGCGTGAGGTTTAGAGGAGAAGGGGAGAAGGGGAAAAAATAAGAGAATGGAAGGAAGGGGTTGGGAAAAGGAAGGAAGAGGAACATAGAGGAGAGTTTAAGGGAGAGGAGGGGAACAGAAGAAGAGAGTGGGAGGGGAAAAAGTCGTGTTTGAAGCTTTGAGGAGAAAAGGGGTAGGCAGCTCTAAGTGAAGAGTTTGTTCATATGAAATTACTAGTAAATGAAAAAAAAAAACAATACTTAACTGATGTAGATTACTTTTTTATCATTATTAACAATTTGATCATAAATCAAAGGAGCTAAAGAGAGAAAAAAAAATAACAATGAAGTATGAATAATAAGTGAACAATGTTTATTTTCATTTTTCATTTTGCATAAATTATGTTAACTTAACAAACAATGAGCCAAAGATATATTTTCAATTATTCCTTTTTGTAAAAGAAAAAAAAGCGAGGACATTCTAGTAACAAAAAAGAAGAAAAAAAAAAAAAGATAAAAGATAAAAAAGAGGGAGGATATTCTAGTTTTAAAAAAATGACATAATGCAAATACAGATTGGATGACGAAGGGGAAATAACCCCGAGGCCAGAGGCAAGGACAGGGCATGGTGTGATGAGAGAGATGTTGTGATGTGAATGATTGGTTAGGAAGACGAAGAAAACGCTTAAAAAAGTCATTCATCCACACAGAATCCCTCATCTTTTCTAGTGATAACCTGTTCTCCTTCCTCAGACGCATAAATATCCTTCATTTGCTCTAACCACCCTTTGTCCTTCACCCTTCCTGCATTCATCAACACCTATCCTACCCTATCTACCCCCTCTTTCTACTCCTTTAACTACTATACTATCATACATGACCGTTGACATTTCAACTCTAACAGAGAACTTGAAAAAAAAAAAACATCTGACCTTTGATGTCTAGAACATTTATTTTCTTGCGTCACTATTACTTACTTACATGAGGTGTATGGATACTGCGAAACCCTGCTTTGGTGTTGGTT
>NW_020869413.1:424945-427445 GCF_003789085.1 Penaeus vannamei | reverse complement strand
ATATGTGTGTGTGTGTGTATGTGTGTGTGTGTGTGTGTGTATGTGTGTGTGTATGTGTGTGTGTGCATATGTGTGTGTGTGCGTGTGTGTGTGCGTGTGTCTGTGTGTGTGTGTGTGTGTGTGTTCTGCTCCAATATTTCATCCCTTTCTGAGCCTTATTAACACGTGGATGGTGAGCAGTATTGACATAATGCAGAGTTCTAGCCATTGATGATTACTCCATCATCGTCGAAAAGGAAGCATAAAAGAAGAATGTAAAAAGCAAAAAAAAAAAAAAAAAAAAAAAAAAAATTACAAACTTCAACATCTGACTGAACAATCCCTGTTGCTTTGAACGTTTTTTTTTTTTTTTTTTGTTTGCCATTCCCAGTCACACGGGAACACACCTTCCTCTTCACCTTGTTATGTTTGGGAAGTTTAATTCATTGAGCTTCTTTCGGGCCTACAGTTAATCAAGAACTTTGTGCAGTAGTTTCCGGAAGTATAACTTTCTACAATATACAACCGTAATAGGTCCTGTTTCAAGTATTTCCCTCTCTTACACTCGTGAAATAGGATATACAGTTTATATTACTTGAAGAGGTTGTTATTTTTTTCTCTCTTTTTAACAGTTCGGGTTAGCCTAGAGTCAATAACAAATTAGTTCTTTTTCCAATCAAAGTAACAGTTTTCTACCAGTCGCCAATGTCCACACTCTCGTATCGCCTCCCCCCCCCCCCCCCCCGCTGTGTTGCTCTGTCTTCCCTCCCTGGAAGTGAATTTTTGAGTCGCAGTCACGCCCGCACGGACAGTACATCTCCGGTAATACGAGCGTGCACGGGCTTTCGTGTCTGATAAATCACAGAGGAAGTTATTGAACGACACACAGACACCTATTTAGCGACCCATTTATATATCATTCTGTCTATCATACACACACACGCACACATATATGTATACGTGTGTATGTATATATATATATATATATATATATATATATATATATATATATATATATATATATATATATATATATATATATATATATATATATATATATATACATATATATACGTGTATATATGTATATATATGTGTGTGTGTGTGTGTGTGTGTGTGTGTGTGTGTGTGTGTGTGTGTGTGTGTGTGTGTGTGTGTCTGTGTGTCTGTGTCTGTATGTGTGCATCGATTTTCAATTTGAAGAAATTATAAATAAGACAACGAAAAGAGAATAAGAAACACGAACATATGCGTCTTCAGGTCACAGGAGAAATGTATATTTTCTCTTAAATGGAATAATGTTCTGTTAAAAGAAATTTAAAATCAGGTTCCTTTTTCCCTTTTCTTTTTACTGATAGGTGACAAAATAGCTGATCCTTGAATTTCAAAAATCTTATTTTCATTTACTAATAGATGACTATTTTTGTGATTTATTGCAGTGGAACCAATAAGCTTTTATTTTCTGTTGAACTGTACTGATGGAAATATTGTTTAAACCCATTGATTTACTATGGTTAAAAGGATAATGTGTTACAATTTATTAACCTCCACATATAGCACAATATACAAGAAAAAAATAGAAATTTGGAATTGTTTCACTTCACTTTCCTATTCTATTTTGACCTTTCCTTATCATTTCTCCAACAATACAAATTTCTATCTAATTACAAAAGATATAAAACGGCAAGGACTCATTCATTCAAATGCCCCAAAAGTATCACTAACTGTTACTTTGCCGAGAGGGTATCAACTAATTCATTTTACTAATTAATTAATATATATATCGGTAATAGTAGCGCCACTGCTGTCAATTACCATGTGTGAAAGGGCCTATATACGTGTTTATTCTTAGACTGTAACGCAAGCTAATGTTTGTCTATGTCTGTCAGTATATTGGTCTAGTTATCAGTCTGTAGATCTAATCAAACTTTGGTCCATAGGATTCATTGCTTTTTACGAAAAATACATAGGAAGATTGAATTAGAATAAGCACACAGACACGCACAGTCATTCACACACACACACACACACACACACACACACACACACACACACACACACACACACATATATATATATATATATATATATATATATATATATATATATATATATATATATATATATATATATATATATATATATATATTATATTATATATAATATATATATATATATATATATATATATATATATATATATATATATATATATATATATATATATATATATATATATATATATATATATATAGAGAGAGAGAGAGAGAGAGAGAGAGAGAGAGAGAGAGAGAGAGAGAGAGAGAGAGAGAGTATATATAAAGCGCAAGTCATTGAACAGAAATAATCACTATTTCTTTCTTTCTTTTTCTTAACAAGCCAAAAGAAAAAAATAATGAATTTGCAGCAGAACACTTATCGTCACGAACGGTCTGAACATAAAGCAAAAAAAAAATAAATAATGCTTGTTTTGCGTGATCCAGTTTTAGCCACTTGCCTTTCGCTTTGTCCGCATATCACCA
>NW_020869413.1:414945-419945 GCF_003789085.1 Penaeus vannamei | reverse complement strand
CTGAGGACGTTCTGGTGGCAAAAGGTGAGTGAGTAAATGATTGTTGTAAGATATCCCTTAGCATTATGGTAGTGGAAGGTAAGGTTTAAGTGATTTTTGCTAAAAAAAAAAAAAATAATATAAATAATAAATAAATAAATAAATAAATAAATAAATAAATAAATAAATAAATAAAATTCCCTAACGTATATTCTGAGGATATTCTGGTAGCAAACGGTGAGGTTTAAGTGATTGTTCTATGATTTTCCTTAAAAATACATTCCGGTAACGAAATATACAAGTAAGTAAGTAAGAGGTTCCCTTAACATACATTCTGAGGACATTCTGGCAGCAAAAGGTAAGTAGGTAAGTAATTTTCGAAATAAATTCCCTTAAAATACATTCAGAGGACATTCTGGCAGCCAAAGATAAGTAGGTAAGTCATTTTTGTAATAAGTTCCTTAAAATACTTTCCGAGGACATTCTGGCAGCCAAAGGTAAGTAGGTAAGTCATTTTTGTAATAAGTTCCTTAAAATACTTTCCGAGGACATTCTGGCAGCCAAAGGTAAGTAGGTAAGTCATTTTTGTAATAAGTTCTTAAAATACTTTCCGAGGACATTCTGGCAGCCAAAGGTAAGTAGGTAAGTCATTTTTGTAATAAGTTCCTTAAAATACTTTCCGAGGACATTCTGGCAGCCAAAGGTAAGTAGGTAAGTCATTTTCGTAATAAATTCTTTAAAATACTTTCCGAGGACATTCTGGCAGCCAAAGGTAAGTAGGTAAGTCATTTTCGAAATAAATTCCTTAAAATACTTTCCGAGGACATTCTAGCACCCAAAGGTAAGTCATTTTTGTAATAAGTTCCTTAAAATACATTCCGAGGACATTCTGGCAGCCAAAGGTAAGTAGGTAAGTCATTTTCGAAATAAATTCCTTAAAATACTTTCCGAGGACATTCTAGCACCCAAGGTAAGTCATTTTGTAATAAGTTCCTTAAAATACATTCCGAGGACATTCTGGCAGCCAAAGGTAAGTAGGTAAGTCATTTTCGAAATAAATTCCTTAAAATACTTTCCGAGGACATTCTAGCACCCAAAGGTAAGTCATTTTTGTAATAAGTTCCTTAAAATACATTCCGAGGACATTCTGGCAGCCAAAGGTAAGTAGGTAAGTCATTTTCGAAATAAATTCCTTAAAATACTTTCCGAGGACATTCTAGCACCCAAAGGTAAGTCATTTTTGTAATAAGTTCCTTAAAATACTTTCCGAGGACATTCTGGCAGCCAAAGGTAAGTAGGTAAGTCATTTTTGTAATAAGTTCCTTAAAATACTTTCCGAGGACATTCTGGCAGCCAAAGGTAAGTAGGTAAGTCATTTTCGTAATAAATTCTTTAAAATACTTTCCGAGGACATTCTGGCAGCCAAAGGTAAGTAGGTAAGTCATTTTCGAAATAAATTCCTTAAAATACTTTCCGAGGACATTCTAGCACCCAAAGGTAAGTCATTTTTTGTAATATTCCCTTAAAATACTTTCCGAGGACATTCTGGCAGCACAAGGTAAGTAGGTAAGTAATTTTCATAAAAATTCCCTTAAAATACTTTCCGAGGACATTCTGGCAGCCAAAGGTAAGTAGGTAAGTCATTTTTGTAATAAGTTCCTTAAAATACTTTCAGAGGACATTCTGGCAGCAAAAGGTAAGTAGGTAAGTCATTTTCATAAAAATTCCCTTAAAATACATTCAGAGGACATTCTGGCAGCCAAAGGTAAGTAGGTAAGTAATTTTCGTAATAAGTTCCTTAAAATACTTTCTGAGGACATTCTGGCAGCAAAAGGTAAGTAGGTAAGTCATTTTCGAAATAAATTCCCTTAAAATACATTCTGAGGACATTCTGGCAGCACAAGGTAAGTAGGTAAGTAATTTTCATAAAAATTCCCTTAAAATACATTCAGAGGACATTCTGGCAGCCAAAGGTAAGTAGGTAAGTAATTTTCGTAATAAGTTCCTTAAAATACATTCAGAGGACATTCTGGCAGCCAAAGGTAAGTAGGTCAGTCATTTTTGTAATACGTTCCTTAAAATACTTTCTGAGGACATTCTGGCTGGTAAGTAAGGGATTTTCTTAAGAAATTCCTTAAACATACATTTTGGAGATATTCTGGAAGCTAAAGGTAAGTAGTAAGAAGTTCCATTACATAATTTGAGGACATTCTGGTAGCAGACGGTAAGTTATTTCCGTAAGAAAATATCTATCATACATTCTGAGAACATTCTGATGACCGAAAGTAAGGATAAAGTTATTTTTGTTTACGAAACGAAATCTGTACCACATATTTTATCATTTTATCATTCCTTTCACGTATTATTGTTGTTATTCGTTCAGATTGTATTTTTAGAGCCAAGATTTCCTTTCCACATATGTTTATCAGCTGATTAGGATTATCATTTCATTATCATTATCTTCTCTGCCCTCCCCCCCCCTCCCTCCGCTCTCCCCTCCCACGCCAATCGACCTTCGCTCACCTGCCGGTCGCCTACATCTCCCTCGTCCCTCTCCCTCGTCCCTCCCTCCTCCTCCCTCCCTCCCTCTCTCTTCCTCTCTCTCTCTCTCTCCTCTCTCTCTCTCTCTCTCATCTCTCTCTCTCTCTCTCTCTCCTCCATCTCGTCTCTCTGTCTCTCTCTCTCTCTCTCCTCCCTCCCTCTCCCTCCCTCCCTCCCTCTGCTCCGCTATCTCCCTCTCTCTCCTCCCTCCTCTCTCTCCTCCCTTTCTCCCTCCCTCTCCCTCCTTCTCCCCCTCTTCCATCCCTCTCTCCTTCTTCCTTCTTCTCTCTCTCTCTCTTTCTAACGAGATGAACACATCATTGCAGGTGATGACATGCACATGATCGCGGATGGAAGCGTGGATGCTGTGGTTATCACACTGGTTCTCTGTAGCGTCGATAACATTGATAAGATTCTGAGTGAGGTTCGACGTGTCTTGGCCCCGGTAAGTGTCTCTGGGGAGTTTTGTGTGTGTTTCCCTTTTTTTTTTACTTTTTTTTCTTTCTCTCTCTTCTCTTTCTTCTTTTCTCTTCTCTTTCTCTTTTCTTTTCTCTTTCTCTCTTTTCTCTTTTCTCTTTCTCTTTCTCTTTTTCTCTCTCTCTCCTCTCTCTCTCTGCTCTCTCAGTCTCTCTCTCTCTCTCTCTCTCTCTCTCTCTCTCTCTCTCTCTTTTCTTTCCCTTTCTCTCTCTTTTCTCTTTCTCTTCTCTCTCTCTCCCCTCTCCCTTCCCCTCCCTTCCCCTTCCCCCTTCCCCTTTCCCCCCCCCCTTTTCTTTCTCTCTCTCTCCTCGCTCTCCTCCTCTCCTCTTCTCTTCTCTCTCTCGCTCTCTCTCTCTCTCTCCTCTCTCATCTCTCTCTCTCTTCTCTCCCTCCCCTTCCCTTCCCTCACCTTCCTCTTCTCTCTCTCTCTCTCTCTCTCTCCTCTCCCTCTTCTCCTGGTCTCTTCTCATCCTCCTCTTCTTCTCTCTTTCTCCTTCTCTTCTCTCTCTCTCTCTCTCTCCCCTTCCCCTCCCTCCCCTCCCCCCCCCTCCCCTCCCTCTCTCTCTCTCTTCTCTCCTCTCTCTCTCTCTCTCTTTCCTCTCCCTCTCCTCTCTTCTCCTCTTTCTCTCCTCTCTCTCTCTCTCTTCTCTCTTCTTCCTCCTCCCTCTCTCTTCTCCCTCCTCCCTCTCCCCTCCCTCCTCCCTCCCTCCTCCCTCCCTTCCTTTTTATTTACCTTCCTCCCTCCTCCCTCCCTCCTCCCTCTCCCTCCTCCTCTTCCTCTCTCCCTCTCTCCTCTCTCTCCTCTCTCTCTCTCCCTCGTCCTCTTCTTTTCCCTTTCCTCTCTCTCTCTTTCTTTCTCTCTCTATTCGCCTTTTCCTTTTCTTGTCCTTTCCTCTCTCCTCCTTTCTCTCCTCTCTCTAATTTATGTGTCTTATCAATTCTATTTATCCGTATCTATCTTTCCCTCTTTGCTCACGTCACTTTCTGCTCGTCTCACTCACTTTCTCTCTCATCTTCTCTCTCTCTCTCTCTCTCTCTCTCTTCTCTCCTCTCTATCTCTCTCTCTCTCTATCTTCTCTCTCTCTCTACTCTCTCCTCTCTCTCTCGCTTCTCTCTTCTCTCTCTCTCTCTCTCTCCTCCTCCTCCTCTCCCTCTCTTCCCCCCCACACTCCCGTTCCTTCCTATCCCTCTCTTTTACTCTTACTGTCACCCTATCCCTCTTCCTTTCTCTCTCTCGTACTCCTACCTTTACCCTTACTCTCACTCTCAATCTAACTCTCAAATAACATCGACAAATTATTCCGTTATTTGGCATATTTATCTTTTCTATTCCCTGGAGATCACAAACACTGAATTAAGAATACACAAAATTTAATCATTAATTGTCCACACTCTTGTTCACTTTAATTTTCATTTACACTTATATATCTCACTTATATATTTCCCTACGCCGTTAATACACAGAATTTGCGTGTATAAATAAATTATAGCTTTTTATATCCACCATTAAAAAAATTCGCTTTGCATGTGTGAATAGAAATATACAAAGAATTTGCGTTAATAAACTATATACTATAGCTTTTATATATAACCCACCTTTAAAAATCGCATTTGCAGGGTGGCAAGTTCTATATTTCATGGAGCACGTGCAAGAGTTCGACCTGAAAAAGTACAGCCTCAGGAAGAACCTGCAGGACTTCTTCACGTGGTGCGGTCTGTGGCCCTTCATCTTCGACGGGTGTTGTCTGAACCGCGACCCTATGCCTGCGATCGAAGGGGCGGGCTTCAGCAAGGTCGAGGTGGACCATTATTATGCCCCGGTGCCCAATTTCCTCTTCTGGGTCGAGATGCCCAATGTGAAGGGCGTGGCTACGAAGTGAGGGGTTGGGGTCGGGGCGTGGGACTTTTGTGTGTGTATAAAGTGTGTGTGTGTGTGTGTGTGTGTGTGTGTGTGTGTGTTGTGTGTGTGTGCGTGTGTGTGTGTGTGTGTGCGCCTGCCTGTT
>NW_020869413.1:397445-399945 GCF_003789085.1 Penaeus vannamei | reverse complement strand
ATATTTATATATATATATATATATATATATTTATATATTTAANAGAGGAGGAGAGGAGGAGAGTGAGAGAGAGATGGGAGAGAGAGGAGCAGATAGGAGATGAGAGAGAGACTGAGAGAGACAGACAAGGAGGAGACAGACGAGAGAGAAGAGAGAGAGAGAGACGAAAGGATCGGAGAAAGTGAGGAGAGGAGAGAGAGAGATCGAGGGCAGGTGGAGAAGAGAGAGAGAGAGAGACGAGAGGAGAAGGAATACAGTGATGACGAGAGAGGGAGAGAGAGAGAGAGGAGAGAGACGACGAGAGAAGAGAAGAGAGAGAGAGAGACAGAGAGAGGAGACGAGAGAGGGGAAAAGGCTGCCAGACGAGCAAAAAAGTTCCATTCATCCTCTCCTCAGCCATTCAAGAATTCCAAAAGTCTTTCGGAAACTCCCGCGATTTTTCTGCATTCCGGCGAATATTAACCCGAATGTTTCCGCGACATTTTCTCCGGATTTCTTCGCGTCTGTCGAGTCCCTGATCCCCGTCTGTCACAAGACCTGTTTATCTTTCGTGGAATCCGATCCGCCGTTAGATCCTGTGCGCTTGGCATTTGTCCTTTGGGTTTTAGAGGATCAGCGGCGCTTCCTCACACTCATCTCGCTTCTAGAGTTTTGTTTCTTCAAAGTGAATGGGGTTTGATCCCATAAATATTCATAGATATGGCCATGGCTGTCCACGGAATGCATATCTGTTATGCTAGGTATGCATATCTATCTGATAGGTGGGTAGATCATTGTAAATCTACCAGATAGAGAAATATACGTGAATTTCTGTGCATATGCATGTCTATTTGTCTGAACATTCATTGGTTGGGCTTCTGGAAATCTTAACAAAACGGCCATAGATACCAAGTGCCACGGAAGTCGCAACGTAACGCAACTGCTATTCCTTCAGTGTCACTTCTTCACTTTCAGCTTCATCGTGATCATGGCTGTTAGCTAGTTACTTTAAATCTCAATGCAAGCAGCTTTTTTCCCCTTTCGATAATGCTTTCTGGGTTTGATGTTTCATTAGCTTTCTGTTGCTACTTTAAATTGACACTGTGTATAGGGAAAGTTGGTTTATATTCATGCTCATATTCGTAAGGCAGCTTATGTATATATTGGTCTTGCAGCGTATGCGCATGATCAGAACAAAACATGATGTGTATGCACATGATATACTTATTCGTAAGAATAAGAATACACACAAAGTCACTTCGGTGACATGCAGATCCATATTCTTCCGAACGTCAATACAAACACGATAAGAAAAAAAGTGGAGAACCTGTAGGGATTCCATTTTGGTCGCGGCTGCCGAGCGGATGTCCCCCGACCCGCAATGGCACAAACAAACGCGTAAATAGCGAGCGCGTGACCACAGGAATGGCCAGAGAGCAAAACATCTTGAGAAAGAAAGTCGAGCTTGGCCATCCCTCCCTCCTGCGCGGCGCCCGGGGCTTCGAGACCTCCTGGCCCGCTTCGCCTCGCTTCGAAAACTGCTTCTTTTGATGTTACCTGCGCAGGTACAATTGGGCCTCGTGGGTACCTGCCATATATTGGGGTTTCTATAGCCGCAGTATCGACGCTGGCGTTCTCTCTTGATATGTATGGACCGTGTAGATCGAAGTTTCGCTAGCAAATCAACCGAAGCAAATGACCGCAAACGGGTTTCTTTGAGTGTTCTCCCATTCAGGGGAGCTCACCTGCTCAGAACGTAATTAGCAGATCGAGAACTACATGCTCGTATATCTGCTATTGTAGCGGGCGCAGAAGGGAACGGGGAGAAGGGGAGACTCAGTTACAACACCAGCTATGCTGTTTGCATTGTTTACAACGCTGACGCCTGTGTTCGGCCTCCTCCCCCTCAGGACGGCCGGCACGCTCCGCTGGCCCTGGCGTCGGCTCCAGAAGCGAGAGGCTGCGTCCTTTCTTCTCGCTCTCTTTCTCTCTCCTCCGCGCCTCGGGTTTGAAGGCACATGCTATTGCCTGTGCTGGTGGTCCGTGTTTTAGGCCATGTCGAGTCGTGCCCACCGCATTGGAAACTGTCCGAGGTCGTGGTGGGTCGTGACGCTGGAAGAACGACTGGCGCGGGACGACCCCCCTCCCCCCCTCGCCCCCTCCGGAGCAGATGGTCGGACAAAAGCGAAGCGTGAGGACCAGTGCAAGGGCCGCTATAGCAAGGCTCCGCTTCTTATTAACAAGGTTTCTTCCGCTTCTGAGGCCGAATGAGAACCAAAGAGAGAAAGAGAAAAAACGAAAGAAAGTAAGTACATACGAGAAGTATATACTGCAGTGTTGCGTTTTGTATTGCATGTGTAAAACATTTTTAAGTGATATTGCGTGATTATGATATGCACATATGTGTTCTTATATGCACGCAATACATAGAGCATTAGCATATACACACATATCTCTGTTAAGTATAGAAATTTGCGAGATACTGACACTAAATAAAAGAATGATTGAGAAGCTACACCCT
>NW_020869413.1:372445-384945 GCF_003789085.1 Penaeus vannamei | reverse complement strand
TGTGTGTGTGTGTGTGTGTGTGTGTGTGTGCGTGTCGTGCGTGTGCGTGCGTGTGTGTGCACATATATACTCATGATATTTTTATTCTTATATCACTGAGCAATAGACAGTCGTTCTTAGCCCGGAGAAGAGCTCGAACCCTGGTGGATAAGTATCATTTCTCGATTTCTATTTCTCTCAATTAGATCGCGAGCTGCTATTACGTAGAATATGACAAAAACAGATGCAAAAGTATGGATTTTACTAACCTTAAATCGATTATAGTCTACTTAGGCCTATAATTTACTGTCCTTATCGACCCCATTCTCATCCCATGAAACACACGGGGGGGGGGGGGAGTCAACTAGTCCTGGATTTGTATACTTCTCGTTGGTGATCGTTTTCTCTCAGTTTTCCACACATGCCCCTGGTAATCAGTCCTCTCCTTTCACATTGCATTCAGTTGAGGCTGCTGAAGTGCTTTTACCTTAGTTTTTATAATGACCCAACAATTGTAAGTTGAAATACGTTTTTTATTGGTACATTGCGAATAAGCATGTGATTCTCTATTAATCAGATGTTTCGAGTTTTGCTTGCATTCCCCTTTTAAAATCTGGAAGTAAATTTTGATATAGTTGTAAGGAGGGAGGGCAGAAGGAAGAACGAATTTTTAAAAAGAAAAAATTGTAATCCACTTATTTTCGAATGAACTCTTCCATGTTTTTTTATTAAAATAAATCCTCCTTTTAGATTTTAATCGGAATATGAGAACGGCAAAAAGCGATACTGATGCTGTTTTTACGCCTTATGCGAACGTGTTATGAGAACGACCTTTGTTTGCACCTAGTTTTTTTCTCGTTACACAGTATTAAGAAATATATGCTAAATATTCTTTTTATTCACTGATGCTCATTCAAGAATCTAAGACTATGCAAAGACCCTCATGTCTCTTAAATGTCAGTTTTACTTCAAGATAACATCCGATTTAGACTACATTAGGCAGTGAAGCTAATGGGCAGTTTCGTGATGCTTGTTGCATACTTAATAAGTGACTCTATACGATGGTTAACTATGATTTACTTGTTATACTTTATATTCTTTCTCTCTCTCTCTCGTCTCTCTCTCTCTCTCTCTCTCTCTCTCTCTCTCTCTCTCTCTCTCTCTCTCTCTCTCTCTCTCTCTCTCTCTCTTCTCTGTGTAGTGTGTGTGTGTGTGTGTGTGTTGTGTGTGTAAGAGAGAGAGAGAGAGAGAGAGAGAGAGAGAAAGAGAGAGAGAGAGAGAGAGAAGGGGGGAGGGAGGGAGGGAGGCCAACAAAATTGTTTGGCTCTGAACATTTTTATCAGTAGCATAATAAATATATCTGGGTCGATTTCTACATACCTGTGTCTGTGCAGGTACGTGTCCTTGCCTGCGTATCAGGTATCAGGGCTTCGCGGGGGATAAGTCATCCAGGGCGACAAAGACACATCCCCCACCCCCCTTCTCCACCCCACCCCTCTCCAGACACAGCCTTGAGAAGAGGTTGAAGCCATGAACCGCATTTCCATGAAGTCTGAGAGCAATTGTCGTGAATTCAGGAATGGTGAGATTTCTGTGGCAGGATGATGATGAGAAAGTGAGGCTGGCGATGAGGAGCGAAAAAGAGAGTCGTGGGAAAAAAAATATCAAAGATATATCCTTAAATTTTTTATTTATTTTATCGGCAAACGGAATCGAACGCTGAACATTCATCAAATTGATGAGAGGAATATTGTTAAATAAAACGTAAAGTCGAACAGTTCTAAAATGAATTATGATTATAACATCACACCCAGGAAAAATTCCTAATATGAATTGAAAGTTGGTTTGGGTGGTATTCTGAAGGTATTTGCATGAAATAAATTAAAATCAAAGTATTATATAAGAAGCATGATATGTTGAATTATCGTCATACATATAAATATATTATCTTATATATAATATATATATATATATATATACATAATATAACATACATATAATACTATACTATACAATACATACATACAACATGTATAACTTGTATATGTTGAAAACACACAACATGATAAATGTGCGTATATGTTTATGTATATATGTATATATAGTATATACATATACCATATGTATAGACAGATAGATAGATATGTGTGCGTGTGTGTGGTGTGTGTGCTTGTAAGTATGATGTGTTTGTGTGTGTTGTATGTGTGTATTTATATATATATATATATATATATATATATATATATATGTGTGTGTGTGTGTGTGTGTGTGTGTGTGTGTGTGTGTGTGTGTGTGTGTGTATTAAATGTATATATATGTATACAATATGGTGTGTATATATATATATACATATGTGTGTGTGTGTGTGTGTGTGTGTATGTGTATGTGTATGTGTGTGTGTGTGTGATGTGTGGTGTGTGTGTGTGTGTGTGTGTGGTGCACGCATACATATATCTATATCTATTTTATATTATTATAGTAAACATATTTATATCTGGTCCCTCTATCTCTATATTTATGTATGAGTGTGTCTGTGTATGGTGTAGCTTGTCCATACATTGATATATTATTTTTCATAAGCTGAGTTACGTATGCTAGATAGAAGATAGATAAAAGGCAAATTTTGAGATAGACTTTTGCGATCGCCCATATTCGAGTGCGTTTGCAATCTACCAAACAGCAGGTTTCATTGCCCAGAAATATACGGATCTTTCGTCGGATCTTTCGTGAGTATAATTCTTAGAAATAGTAGTGAGAGATTTTCCTGTTCCTTTTTGGAGTTTCTTTATATCACTTTATAAACTTGAATTCTCGTGCATTTCTATAATGAATGAATTATATTAACCTACAATCTGGTAGACGGACAGAGAGACAGACAAACAGATTAGAGATTAGAGAACCTGTAGAAAAAAAGGAGAAAGGGGGAAATCAGAAAAACGACAGAAATAGTATGAGTAAAAAAGGGACAAAATTGACGTAGTACTCAGCCGTAACTGACATTTCGCAACACTGACCCAGTAATCCTTTTTATCTGCAATTATCCATTATTCATGTTATTCAGCAAACTCGGCTTTCAACAACTGCCCTCATGAACTACCGTAAAATGATGTGAACAGCTACTTTTGGCCAATGACTTGTTTGGTAAAAGCTTGATGATAGCTTGTTTATGGTAACGGTCCAGTAAATCCAAATTGCTTCCATAAACCCATCTTTTGGACTTGGTATTCAAGGAGGGTTCGACGCTGAGGTACGGTTTATAACTGTATTTACCGAGTGTGCGTTTGTTCATGTATGCGTATGTGCTTGCGTGTGTGCGTGTCTATGTTTGTTTGTGTGCAGGATATAGATAGATAGAAAAATAGTTAGAAGAAGGTAGCATTAACGGAATAGATAAGGATAGAATTTGCGTTTATGAATTTTATAACATTATATATACACGATATGTGTATATATGTTACATATATATCATATGTATAAGGTATATATAACATGTGTATATATATTGTATGTACACATACAGTAATATAGTAATGCTACATACAATATACATAGTATGTAATAATATAGCCTATAATGTAACTTATATATTATATATATATATATAATATATATATTAATATATAATATATATATATAAATATTGTGTGTGGTGTCGTGAGTGGTGCTTGTAGGGTTTAATATGCAGTATATGTATAATGGTATAGTACGCAAACTCACTCACACACACACACACACACAACACACACACACACACAACACACCACACACACACACACACACACACACACACACACACACACACAGGCACACACAACACACAACACAGGCACACACACACAGGGCAGCACACACACAACAGGCCAAGCATCACAGACGACACACACACAACACACACACCACACAGGCACACGACACACACACAGAGGCACAGCACACACACACACCAGGCACACACACACACACACACACACGGCCACACACACACAGAAAATCACACCACACACACACACACACATCACACACACATTCACCAGGCAATCAACACACAATCACAGAGGCCACAAATCATCGGGCGCACACACCAACACAACACAACGGCAGGCACAACACGATGGATCCATCATATCACACACATAGCAGGCCAACATCAATACACAACTACCAATACACCACCACCACCACGCATCACCAGCCGGCACACACCAGCACACCACCCACATACACACACAGTGCACACCACAAACACACACACACGACACACATCGCATATATATATACTATATACACTACCATATAACTACGCATCCATTTACATCACACGTATAATATCATAAGGTAGTATACTTATAAAGTATTCATTATATAGTATACATCATAATATATAACGCAAACGATCAAATATCACATTTATCAATTACGTACGTAAAATATCAATAACTTAATCCCTATATAACTAATTAGCGAAAATATATTCATGTTTGTGATTATATATCAGATATATATACTATAAAGGATTAATATGTATATATATATATATAATATATATAGTATATATATATATATATATATAGCTGGTAATTATTAGTAAATTACGTGAGGTTACAATATATATATATGATATAAATATATACATAACATAATAATTTATATAGAATTATAATATAATCTTCATAATATATGATACAGTAAATAAATAAGAATACTGATACATTATCATATTATTTCGGAGCAAGTCTAAAATCACGCCAATGAAATTCTAGCCTTGAATAGGAAAATATAAACTAGTATTAAATAAATTACAAAGTTTACCGGATTTATAAAATTTGACCTGTTGAATAAAGGAGAGAGAGTAGAGAACAACAGACATATACAGATCACAGACTCACGAGATATATTATATATATATATTTATATTATACAGACAGACATAGAAATATAGAGGAGAGAGAGTAGATGAGAAAGAGTAGATGAAGAGAGAGAGAGAGAAGAAGGAGAGATGAGTAACCAGACAGACAGATGCATATATATATTATAGACTAAGAGAATAATATATATATAGTATATATAAGAACATAGAAAGACAGATATAAGACACTATAGATGACAAAGTAAGAATGAAAGGATAGTAGACTAGATAGACATATAGTAGAGATATATAGAGAGACAAATATATGAATGAACGGGTATGACAAGAAAGAGAGAGAGAGAGATAGTAATAACTCCAGAATCCGAATAGAGTTAAGTAATAGTAAGGATGAAAAGTAAGACGTGAAGAGACATATAAATGAGAGTATGATATAGATATATATATATAAGTAAGGTAAATAAGCGTGAAATTATGAGATATAGATATACTTGTATAATATATTAGTATATTATATATATTATATATATATAAAGTATACGTATAAACGCTATATATATATATTTTATTTATGTAATATATAAGATATATATTAGAGTGATAGGGATATATTAATGAGATAACGTTCCCAATGATAATATACGTCATGAATGATATAAATAAATATTACTTATATTTAGTTTATGAAATCTATATATATGTATAAGCGCATATAATCTTAGTAGCTGTGTAGTACCATATAGAGCATATATTTGTAATATATATATATACATATATATAGAATCATATAATTTTTGAGAGTATATATAGATATATATAATATAAATATAATATATATATTTTATAGCATTTGTGGTGTATGTGTACATCACACACACCACACACGACAGTTTGCCGACACGACGCAGCACGGCACACACAACACGCATACGATCAACATCATTTTTTCCACACACACAAAGTCATGTTGAATCACAGGCAATATTGGGACACCATCACACATCAGGTAGTTGCTGTTTTTTTTAGTTTATTTTTTTTTTTAAATAAGTTGTTTGCATTTCACTACACACACTACACATATAAATATACTAATAATTCAATATGATATATTAATAAATAATAGTATATATATATATATAATATATATTATATAAAGTATATATCGACACACAGCTTGCCGATTACTTGTGTTTTTCTCATGATGGTCTGCTTCAGCATGATCATTAGTATTAATTTTTATTGTCACTCGCGATTACATATAATATATAATGTTTAAGTGATAATATATCTGATAATCGTATATTATATCGTTATGTGGCGAGTAGTGTGGAGAGAGATGCTAAGCGTAATAAATAAAATCCGCTAATTTTCACACGTATTAATGTATATATAGTACACAGGATACTTATTATGTCTATATATGAGATGAGATTATGAGGAGTGGAGCCACAGACTCGGAGAGCTTAGCGGATGCGCGAAGCAGGTGGTATTAGAGACCCACAGAGTGAGAGTAGACTAGATAGACTGATAGCAGGTAGACATGGTGTGTTGATATAAATAATAATATAATATATATATATACTGTATATATACCTATGTATATTAATATACAAGAGTATATATAATAGTATACGTAATATATATATATATTTATATTTATATATTCCAGTCGTTATATAATCATTTGTGTAGTGTATATGTGCGTGTGTGTGTGTTTGTTGTATGTATTGTATAAATATGTGTATATATAGGAACATATGCATGTATACGTACATACATAAATACACACATTGTATATAAAAGAGTGTTAATGCGTTCAACATTTATATAGTTTCTCCGACGCAAGGAGGGCGTGCAGCAATCTGTCACGTTCCTCCTGTCATATTTTATTCAGAAAAATTATATATTCTGCCACATTCCTCGCGGGTCACATGCGCTCCAAATATTATGTTGACACGAAATCATTTCACACAAGGAACCCCTTTTCGCCCAGAAACGGAGGACTTCGAGCGTTCCTTTTCGTTGCCTTGGCCTCTCCCTCCTTCCCTCCTCCCTTCCCCTCCTCCCTTCCCTCTTCCTCTCTAGCCCAACCCCCCCTCAGGAACCCCTACCGCACCACCTGCCCCCCCACCTGACCCCTCCTATACCCCCTGCCCCCCTCCCCACCCCTATACCTGCCCCCCCCCCCACCTGCCCCCTATCCCCTGCCCCCTCCTATACCCCCTGCCCTCCTCCCCACCTGCCCCTCCATCCCCTGCCTCCTCCTTATACCCTCCTATACCTCCCCCCTCCCACCCCACCTGCCCCCTCCTATACCCCCTGCCCCCCCCCGCCACCAGTCAAAACAAACAAACACCCTCTATAGACTGGTGACTGTATCGACTTGTGGCTCGCAAGGAAAATGACGACGGATTAATGAGACGCGACGAGGCGGCCTCATCAACCCGCGCTGCTCGAGGTGTGAAAAGCAGCTCCCCGGGGACGCCCTGAGTGACAAGCGCTCGGCCCGCGGGCGGAGGAAACAAATGAATTGCTGAAATGGGCGCCGGAGTCGGACACCTTCTCACACGGTAACTGGGCTGAATCTAATTTCAGCCGTGTGTTTGAAGGCCTCTCTCTCTCTAGTTTTTTCTTTGTCTATGTCTATATAGGTATGTGTAAGCATATACATATATGTGAGTGTATATATATGTGTATATGTATATATATATATATATATGTGTGTGTGTGTGTGTGTGTGTGTGTGGTGTGTGTGTGTGTGTGTTGTGTGTGTGTGTGTTATATAGTATATATGATATATATATATATATATTATATATATATATATATACATATGTATATATATATATACATACATATATATGCATATATATTCACATAGATACATTTACATATATATACATAACAAACATACATGTATATATATATATATATATATATATATATATATATATACATATATATATATGTATATACATGTATATATACATAAATATACATATGTATATACATGTGTGGTATATATATACACATACATATGGATACACATTGTGTGTGTGCGTGTGTGTATATGTAAATACACACACACACACACCACACACACACACACACACAACACACACACACACATATATATATATATATATATATATATAGTATATATATATATATATATATACATATATGTATATATATATATGTTTACTTATTTATATATACATATGTGTGTATGTATGTATTATATATATATATATATATATATATATATATATATATATATATATATATATATATATATATATATATATATATATGTGTGTGTGTGTGTGTGTGTGTGTGTGTGTGTGTGTGTGTGTGTGTGTGTGTGTGTGTGTGTGTGTGAACCGTATTTATTTTGAGAAATGTATAAAGGTATGAATGAAAATGAATTTCTTCACGATACAAGAAATATATTTGACCGGTTTCGAAAACGTCTTCGTCAGAAATAAACGACGAATGAATTTTGAAGATATATACGAATATATATTCATCTATCATTGTATCCTTTTTGTATTCATTATTCATACCTTTCTATATGTGTGTGTATATATACATATATAAACATATATATATATATATATATATATATATATATATATATTATATATATATATATATATATATATATATAATAATATATATGTGTGTGTGTGTGTGTGTGTGTGTGTGTGTGTGTGTGTGTGTGTGTGTGTGTGTGTGTGTGTGTGTGTGTGTGTTTGTGTTTGTGTTTGTGTATATGTATAATATGTAACATAAAATATAATATAAGTATATATGTGTGTGTGTGTGTGTGTCGTGTCTATATATATTTATCTATTATGTGCGATTGTTTGTGTGTGTGTGTGTGTGTGTGTTTCCATGTGTTGTTCCTCCGCGTATGTTTTTTATTTTGACCGCAAATATTTGTGGCGAGATGGAGGATCATTTTGATCCCGGAAGTGACAGATTTTCCCCTTCTCTTTTTTCCATTTTTCAAGTCTCAAACGCGTTTCTATTTTGAGTTTGACCTCATGTGTCGGAGGACTCAGAACTGCGTCGTATGTTTGCGTCAGTTTCATGTCGTAAATCCCGGCCAATTACAACAGAGAGGATTTTTCACAGGCGTCGTCTAGTCATATAGCCTTCGTTTTCTTTTTTCCAACTTGTGGTTTGATAAACTATCACCTCAGATTCATCATGATTCACCTGCGAACTCCAGCGTTTCCCCAAATTTCCTTCGTGATGTCGTGATCTTTCATTTTCTCTTGAAGACGAGAATATATATATATACGAGCGCATGAATGGCATAATTCTTGAAAAAATAAAACTTGGGAGACCTAGATCGAGCGACCTCACGGACCTCAATGCTATGTGTTGACAGCGGCTATTACGGAGAGCTCGATTGGATGACGTCACGGTGTTTTGATGTCATTTAGCTCCGTGCTCGGTGGCTAAGAGTGTGATCCTTTCCCACGCGAGTGTTATTTTTAACGCGATAAACTATCGTTGTTACGAGATTGCAAGTTGCAGCGGCGGGTTGAGTGCCGGCAGCGCGACGTGGAAGCCCTCGTCATCACACACAAGTAAGTGTGACGTTCTCCCTTTCCGGAGTTGGGAAAAATCGGTATTAATTCAGCCTTCTTCGTTTGCCTCTTCCTTGATCTCTTTCTTTCTTTATTTCGTCTGCTTCTGTACCCCTCATTTTATCGATCTTTTCCTTTCTCCCGTCCTCCGCGTCTTCCTCCTCCGCCGCCCATTCCCTCGGCCAGAGTGCGAATCGTGCAATCCGTGAGCGAGAGGAAGAGTTCGGCGCGGCGAGGGCGTGCGAACGCGTGCTTCCAACCCCCAATCAAATCCACGGACGTTTAGGGGACGTCGCGTCCAAATTGCATGAACGCAGAACTCAGGCCGAAGGACGCGTCGTGGGAGAGCCCTCTGGACGACGAGCATTCCGTCAGGCACTCCCGAAGGACGACTCGAGTCTCACGCACGGTGCCTGCGTGCTGAGGTCGTCTCGCCGTTTAATGTCATCGGTGAAGCTGTGATTTAGTCAGGGCTTCGCTCTTAACGACCCGCGACGCGTGCACACCGCGAATGTGGCTCTCAGAGGAGCTGGAGGTCGTCTGCTCGCTCGGCCGTGGAGTCGTTAGTCGTTTAAGGATCATGCGTGTAATAGGCCTATTGGGCGTCATGCCTTGACGTAGAAGCCGACGCATGAAGATGTGTGGCCGTCGCGGCGCAGGGAACAGAAGAGTCACAGCAGACTCGTTTCCGGTTATACACTTTGTCAAAGACCGTGCATAACCAAACATCTCGCCACAATGACTCCCTTTTTGCACAAGTTACGAGCTGTCACGCGCAAACCGCATATCTTCTCAACATGGCTTTGTTACCATCATGGCGACACGGAGCCACTGACAGAAAGCGGGAGTCTGCATGACCTACGCAGTGACAACGGAAATGTTCATGCACAGCGGTGATTTCTCCCTTATTTAGCACCCGTGAGATTTATGACGGGGGGAGGGGGAGAAAGGGGGGGGGGGATGCAGCCGGGCGTTACTGCTGCGTGGATACTGTGTGAAGGTGATCACGTGACCTCCACAGCCACTGCCAATCGTCATCATCATTGCCACCATCATTATCATCACCATCGTCCTCTTCCTATATATCATATTCTTTTACCTCAACAATTCTGTATACATATATTTTGTAGAAGATATGCTTACTTCTCTTCTATGAATTTTCAAGTCGAGCTTGTTGTAATTCTTCCATGTCTCATATTCTTTTACTTGCCGTTTTTCTCTCTTTTTTCTCTCAACATTTTTTTTTTTTTTTTTTGACTAAAGACTTTTTTATTCATTTCTGATTTTATATATCTATATAATGAGTATATATATATCTGGTAATATTTTCTTACCCATTTTTTCGCTCATTTTTCTTCATATATAAATTGACATAATATGACATTAAATTATGAAAACATAAAACAAAAGCTGAAGGAAAACACAAAATTATCATGTGAAAAAAACACACACAGAACAAAATTCGTGTGAGAAACAGCTACAGAAAGAGTGGCAATAAATAACAAGAAAATGATAATAAGTCTAAAACCGCTAAGATCCCTCGCTTTCCATGTCAAAGGAAGCATAAATTCATATTACATCTACTTTCACAGTTCCAGGTCAGGCTTCATACACCGAGTCAGGTTTATATACACTGTCGATATACCTGAAGAAATACACATGTGAAAATATTTCTTTGGAGAACTTTATTGGAAGGTCGCGAGTAATGTCTAGATGTCAGCGCTGATTTACTTTCAGTGATACGACGTATTACACCGCGCATGGAACTGAATAACAGGAGAAAATATTTTATTACAGTCTCGGTGTAAATATGGATGTATTTGTTGCAAATGGCGTAGATTGAAAGCTTTGATTCTGATATGTTTTATTATAATACATATATGAATAGTTAACATGGAAACTGACTTTAAACGTTGTTAGTCACTCTTAGACGTCCTTAGAGGCGTAGATAGCATTTTGAACTAGCATCAAACAGCCTTTATGCGAGCTTTCGATAAACAGATGTCTATCCAGGCGTTACCGTTAAGTTGAAAATTCTTTCAGCCAGGCACCGGCCCACACAAGAACCACGGTTGTGTAATGCGTATATAAATATATATAAAATTTTCCAGATTTTCGCCGAATGGTAGACAATAATAATGGAATTCTCTCCGCCCAAATGTCGAGGACTCCGCCGAGCTATATTTCATCCTCTCTAACAGGTCTCGGTCGCACACGTCGCCATTTTTGATCCCGGTCGATCGGACGCCCGATCACTCGCCGATTTGGGACGCGGATCACTGCGCGTTTGGCTGTTAATTCTCGGCTCTTTTTCCCCTTGGAGTCATTGTGTGCGGTGGAAATGAGGGAGGGGCGTTGGCTGGAGCGCTGGGTTGGGCCTGTCTTTACCCCTTTCACCCTCTCTGTCCTCTCTCTCTCTCTCTCTCTCTCTCTCTCTCTCTCTCTCTCTCTCTCTCTCTCTCTCTCTCTCTCTCTCTCTCTCTCTCTCTCTCTCTCTCTCTCTCTCTCTGTTGTATATGTGCTATATATACGTGTATATATATATATATATATATATATATATATATATATATATAATATATATATATATATATATAATATATTATATTTATATGTATGTATGTATACACACACACACACACACACACACACACACACACACACACACACACACACACACACACACACACACACACATACACACACACACACACACACCACACACACACACACACACACACACACACACACACACACACACACACACACACACACACGATATATATATATATATATATATATATATATATATATATATATATAATGTATATATATATATATATATATATATATATATACATACTATTATACATACATAACATACATATATACATATATAACTAATATATTGTATGTAAATATATAAATTATATATTTACATATATATTATACTATATATATATATAATATAATATTATATATATATATATTATATATTATATATATATATATATATATATATATATATAATATATATATGAATATAATAATATATT
>NW_020869413.1:347415-354915 GCF_003789085.1 Penaeus vannamei | reverse complement strand
CCCTTCCCGACACGTGCGTTGCGCTTCCCTTCCCGACACGTGCGCTTCGTCCCGACACGTGCGCGGTTCCCTTCCCGACACGTGCGTTGCGCTTCCCTTCCCGACACGTGCGTTGCGCTTCCCTCCCGACACGTGCGCTTTCCCTTCCCGGCACGTGCGTTGCGCTTCCCTTCCCGACACGTGCGTTGCGCTTCCCTTCCCGACACGTGCGTTGCGCTTCCCTTCCCGACACGTGCGTTGCGCTTCCCTTCCCGACACGTGCGCTTCGTTTCCCTTCCCGACACGTGCGTTGCGCTTTCCCTTCCCGACCGTGCGTTCGTTCCTTCCGACACGTGCGTTGCGCTTCCCTTCCCGACACGTGCGTTTGCGCTCCCCTTCCCGACCACGTGCGTGCGTTGCGCTTTCCGCTTCCCGACACGTCGTTGCGCTTCCCTTCCCGACACGTGCGTTGCGCTTCCCTTCCCGACGCACGTGCGTTGCGCTTCCCTTCCCGACACGTGTTGGCGCGTCGTGTCGCCCCTTCCCGACACGGTGCGTTGCGCTTCCCTTCCCGACACGTGCGTTGCGCTTCCCTTCCCGACACGTTGCGTTGCGCTTCCCTTCCCGACACGTGCCGTTGCGCTTCCCTTTCCCGACACGTGCCCGTTTCGCTTTGCGTTGCTTCCCGACACGTGCGTTGCGCTTCCCCTTCCCGACACGTGCGTTGCTTCCCTTCCCGGACACCGTTGCGCTTCCCTTCCCGACACGTGCGTTTGCGCTTCCCTTCCCGACACGTGCGTTGCGCTTCCCTTCCCGACACGTGCGTTGCGCTTCCTTCCCGACACGTGCGTGTTGCGCTTCCCTTCCCGACACGTGCGTTCGACAACGTGGCGTTTCGCTTCCCTTCCCGACACGTGCGTTGCGCTTCCCTTCCCGAACACGTGCGTTGCGCTTCCCTTCCCGACACGTGCGTTGCGCTTCCCTTCTCCGACACGTGCGTGCGCTTCCCTTCCCGACACGTGCGTTGCGCTTCCCTTCCCGAAACGTGCGTTGCGCTTCCCTTCCGACACGTGCGTTGCGCTTCCCTTCCCGACACGTGCGTGCGCTTCCCTTCCCGACACGTGCGTTGCGCTTCCCCTTCCCGACAGCGTGCGTTGCGCTTTCCCTTCCCGACACGTGCGTTGCGCTTCCCTTCCCGACACGTGCCTTCGTTCCCTTCCGACACGTGCGTTGCGCTTCCCTTCCCGACACGTGCGTTGCGCTTCCCTTCCCGACACGTGCGCGCTCCCTTCCCGACACGTGCGCTTGCGCTTCCTTCCCGACACGTGCGTTGCGCTTCCCTTCCCGACACGCGTTGCGCTTTCTTTCCCGACACGTGCGTGCGCTTCCTTCCGACACGTGCGTGCGCTTTCCCTCCCGACACGTCGTTGCGCTTCCCTTCCCCGACACGTGCGTTGCGCTTCCCTTCCCGACACGTGCGTTGCGCTTACCTTCCCGACACGTTGCGTGCGCCCTTTTGCCGGCTTCCCTTCCCGACATCCCGACACGTGCGTTGCGACTTGCCTTCCCGACACGTGCGTTGCGCTTCCCATCCCGCCACGTGCGTTAGGGCGCTTCCCTTCCCCGACACGTGACGTGCGCTTCCTTCCCGACACGTGCGTTCTCCTCCCGAGCCTTCCCCGGCACATGCGGTAGCGTTGCGCTTGCTTCCCGACACCACGCGCTTTTCCCGACACGCTTCCCTTCCGACACGTGTCGCTCCCTTCCCGAGCGTGCGTTGCGCTTCCCTTCCCGACACGACGTGCGTTCGCTTCCTTCCGGCACTGCGTTTTGCGCTTCCCTTCCCGACACTGCGTTGCGCTTCCCTCCCGACACGTGCGCCTTCGTTCCCTTCCCGACACGTGTCCTGCGCGTCCCTTCCCGACACGCTGCGTTGCGCTTCCCCTTCCCAGCTGCGCGTTTCCTTCCCGACACTGCGTTGCGCTTCTCGTTCCCGACAGATGCGCTTCGTTCCCTTCCCGACACGTGCGTTGCGGACACGGTCGTTGCGCTTCCCTTCCCGACACGTGCGTTGCGCTTCCTTTCCCGACACGTGCGCCTTGCCGCTTCCCTTCCACGACACGTGCGTTTTCCCCGAACCGTACGTACTACGCCGTGCGTCGCTACGCGGTGCCAAACGGCTGTGACGTGGCCCCGCTCGTGACGATGCGTGTTCTAACCCGCTCATGTCGAGACTTTACTAGTTAGGCGGAATGAGGGGGTGGGGGAGGGGTTTCTTGCCTAACGAGGCCGCCAGCCGTAACGCCTCCGGTTAGTGACGCTGATGGATGCGTATGGTCACCAGTGCCCGTAACGAGACGTGGCCGTGACATTATCTGACAATATCCATGACAAATCTACTCGATGCCACACAGCAGTCACCGCTTTGAGAGAGGAGGAGGGAAGGGGAGGGAAGAGGAGGGGGAGGAGGGAAGAGGAGGGGGGGTGGGAGGGGGGAGGGCAATGGAAGGTCACACCAATAATACGTGACCAAATCGAGGTGTCACGTGACTTCTTCAAGGCGCCACGCTGACCCCTAACTCAGCCATTTTCACTCACCACTGGTTATTTCTGCAATTGATTCATACCTCATATTTTAACAGAAAAATATAATATTTTTCATTCTCACTTAAACAATGCTTATCGTTCTTTCCACGATATATATAGTCCGAATGCGAATATGCAGTAAAAGTAAAACGTAGGAATAAAAATAAAAAATTCTTGTGTAATATAACGAACAATTTGAACAATTTGCAAAGTAAACTTTTTGTAAGTCGAAACAGAAAACTAAAAATATTCATTCAGTTCATATTTTGAATATCACACATGAAAAAGGAAAAGGGAGACAATGCATCAAGTTCAAAATAAAAGTTATATTGATTGCTGCCATAAGATGTGCAACTGTTATTGTATTCATTATAAATGTCCCGCTAGCAGTAATATCTGTAATAAATTTAGGAACACCACCAATATCAACACCAGTGGTATTTGAAGAATTTGTAGGAATTCCAGTTTAGGGCAGCAGGAATACCATCATCATTCAATCATATCATCATCCACCATCATCATCATCATCATCATCATCACATCATCAATCATCACCATCATCATCATCACCATCATCATATCATCATCATCATCATAATTATCATCATTACAGTTACTGTAATTATCATAATGACTACTATAATCATTAGGATCAATGTGATTTTGTATGCTGTTTTTATCATCATGATTATCGTTACCGCGATTACTATTACTGTCGTTATCAAATTGATTAAAGATAATTGTTAAACACGTAGCGGCAGAAGAAATTGTATAGCATTTGTATTGATGATACGAATAAGTTTTGTCTTATCAATAATGACAAGTACTGATGAAAAACTAGCGGTTGTAGTAATAATGCTGGTACTAGCAGTAATAGTATTATTAGCAGTTGTAGTAGTAGTAGTAATGATAGTTGTAAAAGGCAGTGGTATTAATAGTGGTAGCAGCAGTAGCTGTAGTGGCATCATATTTATCAACAGTGATAGTTGTAGTAGTAGTAGTAGTAGTTATGATATTAGTCAGTTAGTAGTGATTGTTTGTTACAAGGAGTAGATACGATAAGATATTAGTAATAATGATCATTAGTAGTAATAACCGTTGCTCGCAATAGTTAATTCAATATTGACCACTATTGCTTTTCATCTGGACATTAAGAACACCAGCGCTTCGTTAATCAAAAGACAATGTCATTACATCTATCATAATTACCTCAAATATTCAAATCAAATTTTTATTACTTTACTTTTCTCAGTGATTTGAACTTAGATTGATAGTGTAGTTATCATCCCACCATTCACAATATTGAACTTTCTCATTTCATTGATCAGCCATTGGGATGTATGATAATTTCATGTCTAACTGTAAGTAAATTAAAGTACATATATGTGAATCTCCAGCTAATTATGAATAAAGTAATTGACGTATATAGAAAATGAAATAAAATATACGTAAGACATTCTCCAAACATCTTGTCTTAGACTGTCATATTCAGCAATCACTTGCCATCGCATCGTTCAGCCCCCCCCTTCCCCCTTCTTCTCTCAATGCCCGCCCCGTCCGACGCTCCCATACCCCCTCTGACGGCCCCCTGCGACCCCTCCCTACCCCGCTGCCGACGGGCCCATAGCCCCCTCCGAGCGCCCCTCTTTCCACCGCCCCCTCCCCTCCTACGCCCCCCTTCACGCCACCCGCTCCGCCTCCCGCCGGCCCCCCTCGACGCCTCCCCGCGACGCCCCCGATCAAACCGCAGGAAACCGGCCGCCGGAGACTCCCGTCGGGTAACGGATACCGTTCTCTTGACCAAGAACCAAAGGGACCCCGATCCGGTAATGGAGAGTGACCCCGGCCGGGCTGAAAGAGGAGTTCCTTACGTAGGATTTGCTGCGCTGACGTCCGTAATGACAGCAATCAAGAGCGCTCCTCATGTCATGTTCAATATTTGTCGCTGACGTGACCCATGACACGCGGAGGCGGGACGGGGGGGGGGGAGGGGCAACTGACAACGACACGTGGGGGCTATTTTTGTAGAGATTCTCCCTGTGTGGTGTGTGTACTGGTGGGAGACAACCTGGAGGTATATAAAAATAATGATAAATAAGATTATACGTGTGCATTGTACCCCCAGAACTTTTTTTCCACGGATGAGTGCTTATGTCACTGGAGTGGAAAGGAGGGTCACGGTCGTTTTCACGTTCATGTTTTGAAGCACGAAGAATCACACGCTCCTGTTTTCTTAAATTATTTGGAAGACATTAATTCACTTAATGTTTGAAGAATATTGAACAGCCTAAGATTGAGGAAAAATGGTAAAACGGATACAACGGAGAATTGGGAAAAAAGTCATGTACTGTGAATTTCAATGAAAGCTGATTCCATTTTCAATGAACCTGAAACGGAACTTTCGACGCATTTCTCCTAATGAAAACGCATAGATAGCAAACACACGATGATGATGAGGGTCAAGGAGGAACATAATGTAAGATTGATGAGTAGGAGGGCGGGGCGGGACGGGTCGGGGGAGCAGGGGGGAAGCGGGCGTGCAGGCGCGTGGGCGCGGTCAGTCACGCTTCACTATTGTACAATAAACTTCCTCGTCGCGCTCGCCCGTTGCTCCATCGACGTGCGTTGGCGAGCGGCGGGTCCTCGGCGCTCGGAAGGAGATTAGATAATGTTCGTGAGGCGAGGCGATTCATTCCCTCTCCTCCTCTTCCTCTTCCTCCCCCTTCTCTTCTTCCTTCTCCGCTTCCCCGTGGGCGCCTCCTTCGGCTCTCCTCCATCCCCTCACCCGTTACCATAAGCGATCTTCCGAGTGTAAAAAGCCTCGTTGGCCTACTCCCTCCCGGCCACGCCTCTCGTTGCGGCACCGCGGCCTCCGGAGAGACACTGTGGCGCAAATGCTCAACCTGCAATTAAACTTCTAATCGGAATTTGCATCACCGCCGCCGGGTCTTGCGTCACGGCGGCGCGGAGACTTCGCTGGGGGTGGCGCGCGGGGCGAGCGGTGCGGGGCGAGCGGCGGGCAGCGCGATGGGGGGTATATGTCTTAGGGTATGTCTTGGGGCCGGGGTGTTGCTACAGCCCCCCCCCCCCCTGGCACAGCAGATCGCCGGCCTATTGCGTTTCACAAATTTCACATCGCATTTCTTTGTTTGGGCTGAGGAACAATGGAATTCCAGACACAAGAGGGATATAAAATATTACAGCTCGATCGTGCCCACTTCTCGCGCCCATCTCCTTCCGCCCCTTTCCCGCCCCCCATTTCCCCACCCACCCCCGGCTCGCACGTGCGGGTCCGGCGAGGCTCCCGATCCCAAAGCAACTCGAAAACAAAGGCTTTATAGACCCTTATCGAGGCGGCGAGATCTGGCCCGCTGACCCGGCGCGAGAGAGAGGCTGATGCGTTTTGGATCAGATGGCGCTCCCTTTTCACTAACATTTTTCATTATTATTTCTCCTCACTTTCGCGCACTAGTTTTTTCGTTTATCCCGTAAAGGCAAAACCGGTATAATGCTATATTGACCATCCGCATTTTCTCTTTTCTCTGTCTCCCCCTTGGACATACATGGCGTGATCACATGGTCTCTTGACATACGCACGTCAACAAAAATGCACACTTGGGAAAGGGAAAATGTTTACGTCATACCCATGTGTACACGATACATATAGGTGTCTGTACGTCCAGAGCTAAATACACGTACACAGCATGTTGTACAAGCGGGAAAGGAGTATAGACATGCCGTACACACAAAGAACAAAGAACCTACACGTCTTGTACATCAAATCCCGTACGTGCGCGAAAAGGAAAGGCACTTAACGCATGTATGCATTATTTAAGACACGCGTAAAAAAAAAGAGCGTTTACATGGACATACATTGATCACACGGTTGTTGTGTCAGCAAATATTTTTCCCTGTCGCGCAAGAACCGTGAGACGATTCTCATTAAGCCCCTCGTTAATTGTGAGACAGGAGGAGGGAGGGGGGGGGGCGAGGGGGGGAGACACCCAGAAGCGGCCGCTCACAGACTTTCCCGAGACCAAGAGGCGGAAAAGAAGTCTGCGATAATAATATGGGTCTTGACGCATTTCCGGCTGTGTCGTCCTACTCAGGGGCTTCCTCTTTGTTCCGGACGGTTCTGCTAATAAAAAGATGTGCTCTTTTCATGTTTATGTCACAGGACGGATAGTACATACCTGCCTGTCGATCGGTTTCATCCTCTCTCTCTCTCTCTCTTTTTGGTTGCGCTTTTTCTCTCTCTTTTGCGTCTCTTTCCTTCTCTCTCTCTCTCTCTCTCTCTCTCTCTCTCTCTCTCTCTCTCTCTCTATCTATCTATCTATCTATCTATCTATCTATCTATCTATCTCTATTTATCTATCTCTATCTATCTGTCTGTCTGTCTGTCTGTCTGTCTCTCTCTCTCTCTCTCTCTCTCTCTTCTCTCTCTCTCTCTCTCTCTCTTCTCTCTCTCTCTCTCTCTCTCTCTCTCCCGCCCATTCCTCTTTATTTATAGCACACTCACCCCAACTGCCTGAAGTTTCCTAGAGCAACCGTGACCCTCGTCCCCCCCCACCCCACCCCTACCCCAACCCCTCTCGTCGAGGTTCTTGTCCTTGTTCTCGAGTTCTTTGATCCGGCGAAAAGCAGTTGCACGAGGGTGGGCGTCACCTTACCCCCCCCCCTCCTTGTTCCTCCGACACAGAAAGGATCTAGCAACTCTAGCCTTTATCAGCAGGTATGCATTGTTTGAAGTCAGAATAGTTGTTTAGTATATGCACGGTGTTCATCATCAATCGCCATTCAGTGTGCATATATATATATATATATATATATATATTATATATATATATATATATAATATATACATTGTGTGTGTGTGTGTGTGTGTGTGTGTGTGTGTGTGTGTGTGTGTGTGTGTGTGTGTGTGTGTGTGTGTGT
>NW_020869413.1:322415-334915 GCF_003789085.1 Penaeus vannamei | reverse complement strand
GGGGGGCATGAAAAACTGGTGTTTAGACTCCCACTCAGTGCATGAAAGTGGAGGGGCTTTTTTTACATGCATGCGTGGACTTACTTATCTTAACATGTACGCATTTATGTATGTATCTGTATAGTGTGTTTGTGGGGGGGTGAGAAGTGTTCGTGGGTGGGTGGGTGTGTTTGTATGTGCGTTTGTGTGTGGGGGAGGGTTTGTGTGTGTGTTTGTGTGTGTGTTTGTATGAGTGTGTGTGTTTGTGTGTTCCGGTGTATGGCTTCCTGTGTATGTTTATAGGAATTGGGACGATTATGACAATGAAAATTAGAACAAGCCAAATAGAAAGAACAAAAACAACATTCATAACAAAGAAATTAATGGCAACGTTATCAATAATCCGTTTAAGAATGCGCGGATAAAAAGAGACGAAAACCTTAAAACAACTGTAACCAAGACGCTCCGGACAGAAAATAAGCTCAGTGGAAAACTATGATTTCCACAAACACCAAGGATCGTATTTTTGAATTATCTATGTTCCTCTTCGCAATCAGGAACAAGGTTCATATAAAATAATGATAATCATAATAATCATAATAAATAAAAAAAGATAAAAGGCAAATCCTGTTCATATTATATACTGTCATGTCGATAGAAAACCTGTTTATGTCACTGAGTGTCATGTCGATAGGAAAAAAATCTTGTCGCTGATCGAGTCGCAACATCTTTGATCAATTGCACGCATTCCGCGGGCGTGTCTGGCCTCCGGTGTCCTCGATGGGCCGATAGTTAACCACTATTGGAGTAGTTAACGGTCCCGAGCGTGCGATGAACATGGTCCATTCGCGCGATAAGAGGTAGATTTAGAGCCCTGAGCCGCATCCTTTGCATATTAAATGGCATATCGGTAAATAATGGCGCTCGTGGTTAGCGTGACCCGTTGCCGCAGCCGAAGGCCGTGTGCTTCCAGCAGCGCCTTCGAAACTCAATTAGATTATTCCCGACGCTAAGCTGCTGGCAACGGCGGCCGCGGTGGAAGACTGTTGGCAGGGCGGCGCTCGCTCCTTTAGTAACATCTCATCTGATGGCGTCCGGGCGCGCCCCGCCTGGGCACGGCGGAGACAGCGGGCACACTCCCCGCCCTCCGTTTTACCCGCTGGTAATACCCCCGGCACGACCTGACCCGCCTTGTCTCCCTGTTGCATCACTGACGGGCTCAAGTACGACCACGCCTTCGCGCCGAGGGAGGCAGGGAAGGGCAAAACATTCCTTGCTTACCTCGGGGGTTTTCCTAAGGAGAGAGGAGGTCCGGGGGAGGGGGTCCGGGGAGGGGAGGGAGGGCGGTGATTGAGGAGCACGTCTGATATGAATTTATGAGGCAGTTTGGAATGTGTATGCAGGCGTGTGTGCGTGTGTGAGCTCATAATGTGCGTGTGATGTTTTCTAGGTGTGTGGCAGTCAGCTCTCTCCCCGCCTTTAAGTATCCTTTGTGTAGCAGCTTCCTCCCTGATCACCTGTAAGCATCCTGCCTAATCTGGGCTCATCTCCGAGGGCATCCTGACTTACCTCACAGCATCCTAGTCCGTCTCTGCTCCTCTTACGGCATTTATTCTTATCTCGACTCATCTTTAAACATCTAGAAATCTTCTGCTCATCTATGCAAGTTCGCGAGATGCCTTTTACGGCGTAAGTATCTAGTCCGGAGGTAGCAGCAGCGGCCCAGAAGTGGCAGGTCCTCACAGCCCCCACTCTCAGCTGATCGTATGATGCTATGCAGATTACTGCTCTCGCGCCTACCGTGACCACAATGCTCCTTCTGACCTTAGTCCGGCGCAACCTACATCTTACTAGTTCATCTTAGAATGCCTTTGCTCGCCGGTGCATACCGCAACTCACCTCGAAATATCTTGAAATGTCTTATAAACTCTCCTGACCTCACACGTAAGAATTCGGTAATTTTGTGCATGTTCCCTCGCCATACCGTCGGGTAATGTGGAGATCCGCAGTCTTCTCGGGGAGGGACTTGCATTCCGAATATTCCTTGCCTTTGATCTAAAACATTTCGATCGATATTCTAAATCTTCAAATGGGATCACTTTTTTCACGACCGACTTCCCTCCATTAGAAAAAAATAGAGCACCTTACGAACAAAAGAACGACGAAAAAAATGCAGCCAGAAAAGACAAAGAGATTATAATAATAGAAAGACAAGGCACGTGGCAGGGTCTCTGTTACATGCAGATGTTTGTCAGGACACGCAACGTCTCGGCTACATAAACCACTTTCCCTGCACGCCCCTACCCGCCCGCCCCTCCTCCCCAACGCCAGGCGAGAAAGGGTGCTAGGGCGTGGCAGGGGAAGGTATAGCAAGGTAAGTGCGGGTAAGTGCAGGAGACGTCGTGCCTGTCATGGAAAAGAGCAGTAAGGATGGAGGAAGTGGAAAGAGGATCGGTGTGGGGGGAGGGGGAGGGGCTGCCTAGGGGAGGGATTTGCAACGAGGAGATCGGAATGGCGCTGTTGCTGATGGTGAAAGGACAGCAAGGATGCAAAAATGAATAAATAAATAGATAAATGTTAAAATCAATTCATATCCAGATGTAACAGCTTTAACATAACAATGCAAAGAAAATGAAATGGGGAAAAGCATATCCCAAAGAGACAAAAAAGAGAAAATATAGAGTCAGGGAGAAGATAGCGAGGAAGTGACGGCCGTCGTCGAGCAAGGCCCTAAAGCCGAGGGTGACAGGGCGGCAGGGCGCAAGCAGCAGGGAAAGATGTAGGAGATGATAGCGGAGGAAGGCACGCTCGCGGCCCAGCGGAGCCTTGGTCCCTCTGGCTCTGCACGAAAATTATGTACCAGGACCAAAGACGAGATGAAAGCATGAGATCCTGCAGCGCGAGATTACTTGGACAACCTCCTATAAACAATTTAGAATCACCTTCACATCCTCCTGTAAACACCAGTCTAAAACAATGAAACGAGAGTCCCTGGCGACCTCCAACAAAGGAGGGAAAGGGTTGGAGAAGAGAAACAGAAACAGTGAGATCATCGCAGACCTCTTACTGCGTCCGGGGACCTCAAGCTATCAGATCCACCTGGCACGAGGGTGTCCTTCCTCGGCCGGACTCCCCCCTCCCCCACTCATCCCCCGCCTGTCCTTCCTCGCTTTGCTTTTCTGCCGCGTCCTTTCTTCCCCTTTTCGCTCGCTCGCCCCCCTTGTTTCACTCGTCGGCGCCGCTGGTCGAGACGGACGTGTTGTTGAAATGATTTGATTACACAGCTTCGGTTCAATATCTTCTAACGGCATGACGGCCCTCCCTCCACCTGAAATTTAGCCTCTGCCTTCAGTTCAACAACAAAATTACTCTCACCCACATCACAATCGAGGACGTGCCAAATAACGGCATGTAGTAGAAGTCGTGATCGCGCCGGTGACCAGCAACAGCGACAAAAAATGACTGCCAACAAAAAAACAAACAAAAAAAGCTGATGCCAGGGGAGGCTCCCGAGACGGGGCGAGTCCAAGAAACCGCCACTGAAGACCGTAGGTACTAATGGCCAGAGTCGTGGTGGAGGGGAAGGGGGGCGAGGGCAAGCAAGCGGCGGGCGGGTGCCAGTACCCGGGGGGTCGTGGCTCCCCGCTGAGCGCCGGCACGCGTCCCCAGTGGCACTTGGCCAGGGGAACATCGCTAACCTATTTGTGAGTGTTGAGGCGGACAGGAAAGGGAAAGTGTTATTGCCAGACAACTCGACGATGCTGAACTGTGTCGCCGAAGGAAGCAAGGATGCCTTCCTCCTCCGTGCTATCTGCCTGGCATTTCTTGCGACGCATATTTGGACAATTATGGGCCGACAGACCTTCAGCCTCGTTGCAGATGCTCCAAGCAGAAGTGTTCTCTTTTGGCTTGTTCGATTTCGATGGGATTATTTTTATATATTCGAAATGCTGCTGCTGCTAAATCTGATTCAATTTTCTCTGAAATCACGGACCCTAAATAAAAAATAAATTAAAAGACATATGTGTTGTTGTCTTTGTGATTATGAATCCAGGTGCAACGACTATAAACTAAGAAAAGGAAGAAGATTAGAGAGCAGAAAACCCCAGGACCTGCCACTCGAGGAGCCCCTGGAAGGCCGTCAGGTCCCAGTTGCGGGCGCGCGGGCGTGCGCGCGGGCGGGGCTGTGAGGCAAGTACTGCTGCAGGTTCTGGCCTTCACCTACTGCTTGTGCGCCTTTAGAGCGGCTGTAAAAATGTATCGCGAAATTACTTTAGATGGACGACGAGATTAGACCGAAAGGGCTGCAGTGGCCGGCGACTCGCTTTGTTTTTAATCAACGCTTCGTGCCAGCGATCGCGCGCGCCGGGCTTTCCCTTTGGCTTATCAGCTCCAGCCTTCCTTCTCGTCTATCGGCGTGTCGCTGTGCGTCTGACAGTCTTCAGGTGTGTCAATGCTTCCCGCGCGCGGGCGCTCGAGGCGTGAAGGCGCGCCCGCAGACCGTGGCGCCGACGTTCGTCAGAGCGTTCACGTGTGCGCGTCGCCGGGGCGTGCACCCTTCGGCGCTTGCCTCGAGGAAATGCAGAACCAAAGTGCGTGTTAACTTTCTGGGATATATATATATAATATATATATATATATATATATATTATATATATATATATATATATATATATATATATATATATATAATATATATATATATAATATAAGATATATAATGAAATACGCTTTCGTTAACTCACCAGCTAGTTGTATCAACGGCACTATCCAACTCACACGCTTTGCTTCGCGTCCCCATAGGCGAGTGCGTGAGTGCGCGTGCGCACGACGCAGATGCCGTGCATGCGATAAGAGGACATTGGAAAACAGGTGCTGCTTCTGCTGCATCCTTTGCGATCCCTTTATACGGAGAGAAAGTCGGTGTCGGCCCATGCCAGGGTCGTCATGACGGACGCTGCCGGGCGCCGAGGCCGAGGCTCCGGGGGGACGGCGGGACGGAGGCGAGGGGGGGGGGGGGGGTCATGGATGGGGGTCCTCATGACGGAGGCGAGGAATCTTGGAAGATTTCTCGAAGGAGGAGCTTCATCGCTTGAAAGAATGAGTATGCATAATAAGAGTGAAGAATATGAGGAAGGACAGAGAGAGGGAAGAAGATATTGAATGAAGAAGAGGCACAGTCAGTGACAGAACCAGGGAAAGAAAGAGAGAGAAAAAAATAAGCAAAATAGCGACAGAGGCAGAAAAGGTCGACAAGCAGACAAGAAGAAGGAGACAGGGAGACAGAGAGAGAGGGGAGGAAGGAAGGAAAAAGAAAAGGAGGAGAGCGGGGTGGAGAGGAAGGAGACACACACACAGAGATATAAAGATATAGAGAGAGGGGAGGAAAGAGAAAAGAAAGAGAGAGAGAGAGAGGAAGGGAGGGAGAATGAAAGAAAGAAGAGAGAGACAGATAGATAGAGAGAGAGGGAGGGAGGGAGGGGAAATGAAAGAGAAAAAGAGAGAGAGAGGGAGGAATGAAAGAGAAAGGGAGAGAGGGGGAGGGGAAGGGAGATGAAAGAGAGAGAGAGAGCGGGGAAGGAAATGTAAGAGACACATTAAGTACATATACACACTCACACACACATACACACGCACATACAGGGTGAGAGGGGGGAGTGGGATAATGAAAGAGAGAGAGTGAGCGGGGGAGGAAGTGAGAGAGACACATGCAGTGCATAATACACACTCACACACACACACTCATACACACACGCCGCGCGCACGCACACACACAACATATACACAAACACAACACACACACAGCCTGACGAGAGAAGAGAGGGAGAGAGAGGGAGAGAGAGGATGAAAGAGAGAGAAAGAATGGGGAATGAGAGAGATACATTACACAAACACAAGCACATGCACGCACACGCACATGCTCAGAGAGAGAGAGAGAGAGAGAGAGAGAGAGAGAGAGAGAGAGAGAGAGAGAGAGGAGAGAGAGAGAGAGAGAAGAGAGATGCGAAACAGGCAGACAAATCCAGAGACAAACGAACAGACAGAGTCAGTCAGTCAGTCAGACAAATAGACAGACAACTAGAACAGAGACAGAGACAACAGAGAGACAGACAGAGACAGACAGACAGAGACAGACAGACAGACAGACAAACACAGCGAGAGCGAATGCGAGACCCCCCCCCCAGCCCAAAAGAAAAGTGTGTTAACGGCCTTGAAGCCGAGCTCCGCGAGGCGCGATATGTATCGCATAACGAGATTTACAACCATGACGAATGACGGAGAGAAACATTAAGGGGGGACTCCTTGGAGGATCGAATCGCTTTCAAACCCTCCCCAATACATCATGCGGGCCGGTCTCATTAGGTTTTAACGGCGCATAAACTTGACGCGCGATCGGATCCTATTGCTTATAGGGCATTCATCCATCTGCATTCCAGACGCGCACTTTCACTGGGCGATGAAGCTCTTGATATCAAATTATTCACTTCCTATCGCGGGGAATCGACGGTGGAAGACTCAGTCGATCTCGTGGGTTTGGTGTTTCATTTAAGGGATCGAAGTTGCCTTATCATCATATACGAAAAAAAAAAGTATTTTGGGTTAAAGTAAAGAATAAAAAAAATAAATAAATTGGTTTTATGACTTTTCCTTGAGAAATGGATTCCTGTTATTCAAATGAAGCTATTATGTGTCTGAGTTTCTTAACCTTTTTATGTGTTTTTCCCCATTAGCTGAAGGCACAGTTCCGTGTCATGTATATTTTTTCCTGTATTTTTTTATTTAGTTTTTTGTTATTATCATTATAATTTTAATTTTCGTCTCTTCTTTATCTTCTTTCTCTGTCTCACTATTCTCTTTTTTTCTTAATCCCATTTTCATTTTTTTATTATTTTTTCTCTTCTGTGTTCTTCGTCCTCATTTTATTATTTTCCGACCACTTTCCTTTTCTTCTCATTTGCCTGTTTCCTCCAAAGTGAACTCCCCTACTCCGCGTCCCATCTTCTCTCTCTTTCTCTTCTCTCTCCTCTCTCTCTCTCTTCTATCTATCTCTCTATCTATCTATTTCTCTCTCTCTTCTCTTTCTTTCACCTCTCTCTCTCTCTCTCTCTCTCTCTCTCTCTCTCTCTCTCTCTCTCTCTCCTCCTCTCTCTCATCTCTCTCTCCTCTCTCCCTTTCCTCTCTTCCTTCTCTCTTCTCTCTCTCTTCCTCTCGTCTCTCTCTCTCTCTCTCCTCCTCTCTCCTCTCCCTCTCCCTCCCTTCTCTCTCTCCTCCTCTCTCTCTCCTCTCTCTCTCCTCTCTCTCTCCTCTCTCTCTCTCCTCTCTCTCTCTCTCTCTCTCTCTCTCCCTTTCCCTCTATCTATCTATTTCCCTGTCTCTCTCGTTCTCTCTCTCCTCTCTCTCCTCCTCCCTCTCTCTCTCTCTCTCTCTCTCTCTCCTCTCTCTCTCTCTCTTCTCTCTTCTCTCTCTCTCCACTCGCCTCATATCTTCTTCAAATTGACTCCCTAATCGCCTTCCGCCATCCTCCTCAATTCTTCTCATTTTTTCCATCCCGTCCCCCTCGCCCCTCCCTCTCTTTCTCATTTCTCCTCATCTATCTTCAATCACCACCCCCCCCCCCCTTCCCACCTCCAACCTCACCTGCTCTCTCACTCGCCTCAGCTCTCCTTCAAATTGTCAACAGACCTCTTCTCTCTTTTTATCATATCCTTTGCATCTCCTCATCCTTATGCCCCCCCTCTCCCGCCCCGCCCTCTCTCCATCTCATTTGCTTCATTTTTTCCTTCATATACATCCCCCCACCACCACCCACCCCTGCCTCCTAAACCTCTCTCACTCGACTCGTCTCTCCTTCAAATTTCAAATGATTCGAATCTCTCCTTTCTCTCTCTGCTCTCTCTCTCTCCTCGGTCTCTTTCTCTCTTCTCTCTCTCTCTCTCTCTTCTCTCTCTCTCTCTCTTCTCTCTCTCTCATCTCTCTCTCTCTCCTCTCCCTCTTCCCTCCATCCCTCTCTCTTTCTTTCTCTCCCAATCCCTTCCAACCCTCCCTATCTCCCACTCTCTCTCCCCTCCTCCCTCTGCTCCCTCACTCTCTCTCCCTCCCTCCCTCCCCCTCCGTCCTCCTCTCCCCCCTCCCTCCTCCCTCTCCATCCCTTCCCCCTTCCTTCCCTCCCTCCTCCCTCCTCTCTCCTCCTCCCTCCCTCCTTCACCCTTCTTTCTCTTCGCCTCCCTACCTTCCGCCTCCCAGACGCTCCCTCTGACCACTCGGTCCCCTCCATGGACTCCTGGAAGCCATCCTCGGGCTAGTCCCCATCCCTCACCCCTCCTCCATTCGCCTCTCCTGTTCCTCCAGAACTGAAGTTCCCCGACACAAAAGATATTCGGCGGGGAAACGTTCGCGCAATATTTAGCACGTTCGCGCAGAAAACGTTGGCATCCCGACGGCCCTGTATCGACCGCGCTCTTCCCCGGGCTTTGCATAAATCGAAAAGATAAAAGGAAAAGTCTTTAAACTGCTCGAGTCGTGTTCTTGGTAACGTGTGCTTTTCCCTTTCCTTCTTTGGGGGTTTGCCTTTGTTTGGTCGGGTTGTTGATGTCTTTGCCCGGGGCCTTGGTTAGCGCTCTCGTCTCTCGTATCTCTCTCTATCTCCTCTCTGTGTCTATCTATGTATCTATCTGTCCTATCTCTCCTCTCGTCTCTCTCGTCTCGAATCTCGGTCTCGGTTCTCGGCGTCTCTCTCTCCTGGTCTCTCTCGGTCTCGTCTCTCATCTCCTCGTCTCATCCTCTCTCCTCTCGTAATCTCTCTCTCTCGTCTTCTCTCTCTCGGGGCTCTCTCGTCATTTGTCTTTCTCGCTGCTCGCTCGGGTCGGCTCGCTCTCTCTCTCCACGGAGTCTTTCGGTTAGGTCTGAAGCGGCTAAGGGGTCTGTCTTTCGGATTCTTTCTTTTTTCTGGCGATTTATATTGTCTGTCGCGTGACTGTGCATTCTGTGCTGCCTGTCTGTCTAATTGATTACAGCGTGATTTATTTCTGTATATACTACTTACTGTCTGTCTGCCCTGTTTATTTGCCGTTCATTTGCCTCTCTTCTATATCTGTATTTGTTTGTTTGTATGTCTATTGTCTATCTATCTGTCTCTATCTCTCTATCTATCTAGTCTGTCTACTTTTCTGACTGCTGGTTATCTTATCTTGCTATTAATCTATCTTCCCCAATGCTTTTTACTGTCATCTCTCGCTCTCTATCTCTCTCTCAAATGTTCGCGGAAGAGCATTTCTTCCTCCCTTCCTCTTCTCTCTCCCCTCTCCCTCTCTCCCTTCTCTCTCTCTATCGATCTTCTTATCCTATCTATCTCCTCTTATCTCTATCTCTCTCTCCCTCTCTCTTCTCTCTTCTATCTCTCTCCTCCTCCTCCTCTCTCTCTCTCTCTCTCTCTCTCTCTCTCTCTCTCTCTCTCTCTCTCCTCTCTCTCTCTCTCTCTCTCTATGTATATGTATATGTGTATCTATATATATATATATATATATATATATATATATAATTATGTATGTATATATGTGTGTGTGTGTGTGTGTGTGTGTGTGTGTGTGTGTGTGTGTGTGTGTGTGTGTGTGTGTGTGTGTGTGTGTGTGTTGTGCGTGTGTGTGTGTGTGTGTGTGTGTGTGTGGATGTGTGTGTGTGTGGTGTGGTGTGTGTGTGTGTGTGTGTGTGTGTGTGTTGTGCGTGTATCTACATACATATTCATAGTTTTCTAATATTAATTTCTAAAACAGGTGAAACATTGGAGGAGACAGGAGTGGGGTGGTAGGAGGAGGAGGAGGGGAGGAGTAGAGGAGGAGGAGGAGTGGTGGGAAGAGGAGGAGGAGGAGGAGGAAGTGGTGGTGGTGAGTAAAGGAGGAGGAGGAGGAGAAGAAGCAGAAGGAAGAGGAGAATAACAAGAACAAGGTAAAGAAGAACAAGAAAATGGGGTACAGATAAGAGAAGGAGGGAGGCGAAGATCGGGGGAGAGCGGAGGAAGGGAGAGGCACAAGCGAAGGGAACCATTTACACTTCCTTTCGCGGTGGAAGTGTCCCGAGAGCGAGATTAAGGCCACAAATCACACGTTCGGTCGTTTGGGTCTGAACGCCAGACTCTTTCCCCCACAAAACAACCTACTAGCCATTTGTTGTTTGTTTGTTTGTTTACGCGGTCGTCTTGGTCTGAAAGCCGGACTTTTATCCCGCAAAATAATCTACATTTTTTTTTCGTTTATTCGGTCGTTTAGGTTTGATTTCCGGACTTTTTCCCAACAAAACAACCTACCAGACATTTTTTGTGTGTTTTTTGTGTTTTATATTGTTTATTTTTGTTTTGTTTTTGTTTGTTTGTTTATTCGGTCGTCTAGGTCTGAAAGCTGGACTTTTATCCCACAAAATAATCTAATAGACATTTTTTCGTTTATTCGGTCCTTTCGTCTGAATGCCGGACTTCTTTCCCATAAAACAACCTATCAGACTCTTTTTAAAGTTTATTCGGTTGTCTAGGTCTAAAGTCCGGACTTTTTCCTCCACAAAAGAAGCAACTGGACTTTGTTTTTCGCCCGTCCTGGTTTGAATGCAGGACTTTTTTCCGACAAAATAACTTACAAAACATTTTCCTCTAATTTATCGGTCGTCTAGGCCTAAATTCCGGACTTTTCCCCCACAAAATAAGCTACTGGACATTTGTTTTTTTTTTTTTTTCACCGTCTTGGTTTGAAGGCAGGATTTTCCTACAAAATAATTTACTAAACATTTATTTCTATGTTTATCGCTCCTCTAGGTCTAAATTCCGGACTTTTTTCCCCCCACAAAACAACCTATTGGCATTATTTTTTCTTTTATTTATTCCGGACTTTTTTCCCCACAAAATAACGTACCCTCTTCTATCGGATTTAATACTGGGCGACTTTTTCCCCACCAATTACCTTTATTTTTTCTCTTTTATATTTATTCCGGACTTTTTTCCCCACAAAATAACCTACCGGGCATTATTTTTCTCTTCATATTTATTCCGGACTTTTTTCCCACAAAATTACTGGGCATTATTTTTCTCTCATATTTATTCCGGACTTTTTCCCCACAAAATAACCTACGGGCATTATTTTTCTCTTCATATTATTCGGACTTTTTTCCCCACAAAATAACCTACGGGCATTATTTTCCTTATATTTATTCCGACTTTTTTCCACAAAATAATACCGGCATTATTTTTCTCTTCATATTTATTCCGGACTTTTTCCCCACAAAATAACCTACCGGGCATTATTTTTCTCTTCATATTTATTCCGGACTTTTTCCCCACAAAATAACCTACCGGGCATTATTTTTCTCTTCATATTTATTCCGGACTTTTCCCACAAAATAAACCTACCGGCATTATTTTTCTCTTCATATTTATTCCGGACTTTTTTCCCACAAAATAACCTACCGGGCATTATTTTTCTCCTTTATATTTATTCCGGACTTTTTTTCCCACAAAATAACCTACCGGGCATTATTTTTCTCTTCATATTTATTCCGGACTTTTTTCCCACAAAATAACCTACCGGGCATTATTTTTCTCTTTCTATTCCGGACTTTTTTCCCAAAATAACCTACGGCATTATTTTCTCTTATATTTATCCGGTTTTTCCCACAAAATAACCTACGGGCATTATTTTCTCTTCTTTTATTTATTCCGGACTTTTTCCCACAAAATAACCTACCGGGCATTATTTTTCTCTTCATATTTATCCCGGACTTTTTTCCCCACAAAATAACCTACCGCATTATTTTTTCTCATACTTTTTATCCGGACTTTTTTTCCCACAAAATAACCTACCGGCATTATTTTTCTCTTCATATTTATCCGGACTTTTTTCCCCACAAAATAACCTACCGGGCATTATTTTTCTCTTTTCATTTATCCCGACTTTTTTCCCACAAAATAACCTACGGGCATTATTTTTTCTCTCTTTATATTTATTCCGGACTTTTTTTCCCCAAAAATAACCTACCGGGCATTATTTTTCTCTTATATTTATTGGATTTTTCCCACAAAATAACCTACCGGCATTATTTTTCTCTTATTTATATCGACTTTTTTCCCCACAAAATAACTACCGGGCATTATTTTTCTCTTTATATTTATTCCGGACTTTTTTCCCACAAAATATCCTACCGGGCATTATTTTTCTCTTTTATATTTATTCCGGACTTTTTTCCCCACAAAATAACCTACCGGGCATTATTTTTCTCTTTATATTTATCCAGGACTTTTTTCCCACAAAATAACCTACCGGGCATTATTTTCTCTTTACTTCTATTATCCCGGACTTTTTTCCCCACAAAAATAACCTACCGGCATTATTTTTCTTCTTACTTATATTTATCCCGGACTTTTTTCCCCACAAAATAACCTACCGGGCATTATTTTTCTCTTCATATTTATCCCGGACTTTTTTCCCCACAAAATAACCTACCGGGCATTATTTTTCTCTTCATATTTATTCCGGACTTTTTTC
>NW_020869413.1:299915-302415 GCF_003789085.1 Penaeus vannamei | reverse complement strand
CGATTTGTCCCGCCTTTACTTACGTTATTTTACTTATTGCACTTTACTTACTTTACTTACCTTTACTTATTGCACTTTACTTACTTTACTTTTTACTTTTACTTACTTTACTTACCTTACTTTACTTATTTACTTTATTACTTTACTTATTGCACTTTACTTACCGTTACTATTTACCGTACTTATCTTGCTTTACTATTTGCACTTTATTTACCTTACTTACCTTATTTACCTTACTTTACTTATTGTGCTTTGCTTACTTATCTTACTGGACTACTTTACTTACTTCACTTGCTTTACTTAATTTACTTTAATTACCTTTCTTCTTTTTTTTTTCTTTACTTACTGTACTTACTTTTCTTACATTTACTTACACCTCTTCACACATTGGAACACGTGCCACAAGGATTACACCACTGGGAAGTACATGTATATGCATAGACGGATACACCACATATACATATATTATATAATATATATATATATATATATATATATATATATACTATATATATTATATATATATATATATATATATATATATATATATATATGTATATATATATAATATATATATATGTAATGTATGTATATATACATACTATATAGTATATGTATATATATAATATATATATATATATATATATATATATATATATATACATATATATATATATATGTATATATGTATATATGTATATATATATACATATATGTATATATATATAATATATATATATGTATGCATGTATGTATATATGTATATATATATAATATATATATTATATATATATATATATATATATATATATATATATGTATATATATATGTTATATATACATATATATATATATATATATATATATATATTATATATATATATATATATATATATATATATATATATATATATATATATAGTATGTTGTATGTATATTATATATGTATATATATATATATATATATATATATGTATGTATGTATGTGTATATATGTATATATATACACATATATGTAATATATGTATATATATTACGCCGATAGACAAGAGATACGCATGCGCGCGTGTGCGTGTGCATGCAGCGTCTCTCCGCAGCGCAGCCGCCCCCCGAAGAGGAGAGCGTCGACACAGCAGCGCCGGGCAAGCACCGCCAAGCCTTGCCCTGCGCGACTCCCTTCCCGGCTCCAGCAGCGGCGGCCGGCGCGTTTGGCGGCGTCGTGTGTCCACTTGGGAAGTCACGAGCCACTTAGCCTCTGTTTACAAGCACGGCGAGAACGTATGTACACTTTCGCGCCCAAAATAACCCAACAGCCTCGAGCCCACGATTATGGCGGGAAGATGTTAGCAAAGAAAGTAATTGCAGTTGGCGCCGATAATGGCTGCCTGGAGGTGGGCGGTGGGCGGTGGGCGGTAAGGAAGGGGATCTGGTGCAGACGCGGCGGACCTTTGCGGGTGTGGGAACGCGGGAGAGCCGTGTGCTTAGTAACTATGTGCATTATTTTTTTCTTTTTTTTATCAATTCTTGCATCGGATTTTTGTCCTTGTATAATTACTTTCCTTTATTTAACGTAGATATTGTTATTTTCCAGTTCCTGTATTATTTTCACTTAGTTCATGGTGAGAATTAGTTGTCAATAAACTGCAAAAAAATTGTGTAATTACTTTCCGTTTTCCTACATCTGATTTAGTTTTCGATTTATTGTAAAATAATTACTAAAAAGTTCATTGCTAGAATCAGCTGAGTGAAACAGATCACAAAAAATGTCACAGAATTCACAGAAACTAACCCCTTAAATAAGAATCATCACACGACAATACTGATGACTCCAAACCTCTCCTTTCCGAACTCGACGATTCCCAGAGAAAGCGGACCTCTCGCCGAAGACCAAGAACACCCAATGAGGAGACGGACCTCGATTCATCTCCCGCATCCAAGCATCCTCGACGCAGCCTCCTGTCCTAGATAGAGCACCGGCCAACGCGTCCCGATCCCTGGCGGAAAAAGGTTGTGGGCGCCGCGACGAACCTGATGCAAGGGTTCGAACACACTTGAAACTTGGTCGAGGAAATGATCCCAAAGTCTCGGTGGAACGTTTCCCAACCTGTCTCACTTTCACTTCAAAATCAATTGTTGATATCTATGTTGGGTAATAGATAAGGTCTCTCCTGTGTTCATGTGTTTGCTTGTATTGATTTTTTTTTTTTTCTTTTCTTCTTCTTCTTTTTTATATTTAATGAACATTAATTTTTTTTCTTGAGGGGGGGGGGGATTAGCTCCAACATCGTCTTGTCTCTTGTTCTTATTTCTTTTCTTTTTCTCGTCCTCTTTTCTATTTCTTCTGCTTCTTCTCCTCTTCATTTTTCTCTTTTTTCCTCTTCTTCGCCATTTTCTCCTCCTTCTTCTTCTTCGTCTTATCCTTCTTCCTTGTTTTCTTTCCCCGTCGTTTTCGCTTTCTTTTCTTCATTATACTAAGACCCTTTCTATATCATATTTCGTC
>NW_020869413.1:277415-292415 GCF_003789085.1 Penaeus vannamei | reverse complement strand
ACGCCAGGTAAAGGGGAGGCAGGAGGGAGGGAGGGAGGGAGGGTCTAGGGCTGGGTGGGATGGGAGGAGAAGAACCTAGGCCTATGGGGGGAGGGAGGGGCGGTGTGAGGGATGTAGACCTATAGATCCTGACACTAAGTAGTCAAGATTATCTCGCCATCTCTTCCACAGGGACCACTTAGCTCCGCGGGTCCTCTCCCCCGTCGCCTCCTCGCCCCGCCACGCCCCTCCGGAGATAATGTGCGGCCTTCCCGCTCCGTCTTCGGGATCCTCTCGCTAACTGGGCTGTCCCTGTTTTCAGGCCGAGCATCTCTATCAGACGTGACCTGGAAATCTAGAAATGTCGATCCGATAAGTGGATCAGGAGAGCGCAACATCAGATCGCGCGCCCAGCTGATGCTCTCCAGGCTCGTCAGCTGATCTCCCTGGGCATCGCCGCGCAATAAAGGGCCGCCCCGAGCGCCGAATCCGCATCCCGCCGCCACGATCCCAAGGGCGCTTCCATACGTCATCGTCGTGGCGTCTGAGGAAACCTGACCGGCGGCCTCTCGACCCCCGCCCGCGCCCGCACCGTCGGCCACACCTCCGTGGTCCAATTACTCAACGAACCGCAAGCAGGCGTTCATGCAAGAGGGCAAGCAACAGCAATATTACTTTCCTCGCTGATGAGGGCGGCCCGGCCACGCCCTCGCGGTGATAAGCACAACACATAACTCCCGTAAATTACACGCACTCCATCTCGGTGTGCAAATTATCTCGCGAATTCCATACATCTGTTGCCGGAGGAGGCGCGGGATAACGAAGGCGTTTGTAAGAGCGTCACGCCCTCGCCGGGCTCCGAAGCCAGTCTCGGAGATTTCGGGAGGATTTCGTACGAAGACGCGAATACTTCTGAAATAAAGTTGAATTCATGGGGGCGAGTTTTACATAGAAATGTCGACCCATAAAAGACAGAGCGAGCAGCAGGGGGTCCTTGTGCAGGGACATGCTTCCTCCTGAGACGGAGAGAGAAAGGCAGGACGACTTTGCACGCTTTTTCGGATCCAAATGAGACAAACGAGGAATTCCAACCATTTTGCGATGAATAATGGATCCATCCTCGGCAATTTCACCAAAGGAGAATTCCTCGAGTCCTAAATACCAACTCCTAAATACCTGAAGGAAACGCCGGCGCTCCGAAGACTGCGTTCAAGTAGACAAGAATTTCGGTGTTTAAAAGACCATAAAATATGACAAGTGTTTCCTCGCCCGTTTGACGCGAGAGCACGCGAGGCGACCGCAACAGGACGGCCATCACGCCCACCCTTGCTGACATATCGTCACCTCCGAAAACCCAAACTAAATAAAGCGTTTTCTTTGTTGTAAAATTACCGCGCAAACCACAAAGAACCTGCCCCTACTCGCCCACAAGGAAGATAAAGTACACCACAAACCACAAACAGGAGGCGACAACTCACCCTCGCAGCGGGACCCGAACACCGGCCTACGACATTCTTTCCCTGGACAATTTAGCCGCCCGAGCAGCCTCCTTACACTGGTTACAAGGGCCGCTGTACATGCTGCTTTTAGGGTACTCTGCTGAATCTTGGTTTGATTTTCCCCTGCTTGTAGGGTGTTCTGCTGAATCCTTGTTTGATTTTTCCCCTGCTTTTAGGGTACTCTGGTGAACACTGGTGTGATTTTTCCCTTTTCTTTCTTATTCTTAGGTTATGTGAATAGAAAGAGAGATGGGGAGGTAGATACAGAGGAAATGACATATAAAAAGAGATGGGTTATGAAAGAGAGGAAATATGTATATATACAGAGAAGGGAGAGTGGAAGGGAGTGAAAAGAGAAAGAAAATGAGAGAGAATGAAGAGGGAGAAATATGAGAGAAAGAGAGAGAGACGCGCATGATAGAGAGATTGAAATGAAGAGAGAAAGGATGAAGGGGAAAACAAGATAGAATGAGAGAGATGGGTGGAACAGCGAGAGAGAGCGGAAGGAGAGAAAATATGCGAACGCAAGAAGGCAAACAAACAAACAGGGCTGAACAAAGACATGAAACAAATACAATGACCAGAAACTAAGACAACATTTACACAAACTTCCCGACCAACGCAGCTCCCCCCCCCCCTCCTCCCCTACGGCCGTGAGAGGCAGAGAAGGGAATCTTGAGAACATTTACAAGAGTCCTCAAGGAATAAGATTTCCCTTGAACTTTTCCCTTCGAGCCACTAGAAGGTGTTAGATGCTGCGGTTGGCCGAGCGGAGTCTGCCGGAAGCTGGAGTGTGCAACAAAATGCAGTGCTGCCACGCCGTTCGCCAGCTGTCACCCTGCACTACGCGAGCACCCCACCCCCCCTGCAGGGCCTGGGTGGGGGAGGAGAGGAGATGCCCTGGCCTAGCAACTTGCACCGCAGAAAGAGTCGGAGCAGAAGGGTTAATAACAAAGAGCAGATGAGGTATTTTACAGTTACGATAGCCACAGACATTACGACGCACTCAGATGCAATTCTATGGCTTAATGGCAGCACCCGCAGCAAGACAGTCATCGAAATCATTCACAACAACATTCCGGAATGGAAGGTCGCCAGCAGCTTCGGCGTAAGAGAGACAGCGACGATAACACACAAGATAAACAGACAAGAACAATAGCCAAGCAAAAAGAACAACAAAGACAGCGGCGGCACGAGCGAGGACTTCCATTCACCTCCTTTGTTGCATCCACACCAAAGCTATGTTGACCTAATTCCTCACGTGACCACGCCCACCCTTCACGCCCGCGTCCATCCCGCCCACATTCACTACCTCTACCCCGCTCTACATCTACTTTTACTGCGCAGCCCACGGGACGCATGCCTGGAGCGCCCCCGCCCGCAGCGCAACGAGGAAGGGCGGGTGAGACGACCGGGAGGATGGGCGGGATGTCACCCACGGCGGGCGGGATGCAATCAGCTGTGAGGAGGATCTAGCATCGGGCGGGGCGAGATGGGAGGCGGGACACAACGAGAGATAAGCAGGAGATGAGACGAGAGAAAAGGGAGACGACACAAGGGTGAGGATAACGGTGGGGAGAGGGAGCAACGAGAGGACAGGTGTGGGTCCTCCGCCGACGTCTGTGAATCGCACACACACCTCTCGGGAGCGTCTTGGCCACTGGGCTGCTGACCGAGCGTGGGAACCAAATTGTCAGCTTGTGAGTCAGCGCCGGTCAGGCAAATGCCGAGCCGTAAGCCAATTAGTATTTTCTTAAATTAGTCAGCAGGAATTGCTTTTTGTGAAACTGTTACTGAGAGATAATTCGAATATAGAATCTGAGGAATGCCACACCTTCATCGGACGGTTTTAAAGGCATGGATTTCTCTTTTAAAAGATGTCTTTAAAAATCTGTTATGCTCTCCATCGTCTTGATCGGTGAAGACAGTGAAGCTAAGGATGATTCACCTCGGAAGTCTTTTATTAACGCAAAGGAAAATAAATATGATAAAGCAGAACACCCGAATGTCCACCTCCGAGCGCACACACGCCTATCCTGAGGGAGGGAGGGGAGGGAGGAGGGGCGGAGTGAATGAGCTGATGAACAAGACTTATTCAATTTTTACATCATATTTTCGGCCTCCGCCTCCATTACCCCCTCGTGAGCCCGCAGGTAACTTTCAAAAACCATAAAATCCCCACGACGGACGTTTCAATTAGCGAGTTACCTGGGCATCTCAGCGCAGGTGTGGCCTCATCGTAAACAACAATGCAGAGAAGGAAGGAGGGGAGGGAGAGGAGGAAAGGATGGGAGGGGGGAGAGGGAAGGAATGGGAGGGAGAGAAGGAAGGAGTGGGGACGGGAGAGAGGGAGAGGAGGAAGGAGGGGAGCGGGAGAGGAAGAAGGAAGGGGGGGCTAGAGTGAAGAAGGAGGGGGGAGCGGGAGAGAAGAAGGAAGGGGGGGATGAGAAGAGAAAGAAGGAGTGGGGGCGGGAAGAGAGGAAGGAGGGGGAGCGAAAGAGAAGGGAGGAGGGGGGCGGGGTGAAGGAATAAGGGGGGTGAGAAGAGGAAGGAGGGAACGGGAGAGAGGGAAGGAGGGGGCGGGGGAGAGAAGAAAGGAGGGGCGGGAGAGAAGGAAGGGGGCGGGAGTGAAGGAAGTAGGGGGGGTGAGAAGAGGAAGGAGGGGGCGGGAGAGAGGGAAGGAGGGGTCGGGAGAGGAGGAAGGAAGGGAGGGCGGGAGAGGAGGAAGGAAGGAGGGGGTGGGAGAGACGGAAGGGGAACGGGAGAGAAGGAAGGAGAGGGGAGTGGGAGAGGAGGAAGGAAGGGGGGTGAGAAGAGAAAGAAGGAGTGGGAGCGGTAGAGAGGGAAGGGGAGACAGAGAGAGGGAAGGAGGGGGGGGTAGAGAAAAGATAGAGAAGAGCGACGGAGTTGAGGGAAAGTCGGAGAAAAGAAAAGTCGATAATTCCCCATCATAATAAAAGACGGAGAGAAAACCATTGCGGTCGCCTCCATGCATGCCGAGTGCTTGTTGGACTGCATAATTAATTTCCATAAAGCATAAGCATGATGGAGATTACTAAATAGCCTCTTGATTATCGGGAATCTCGAGAACGAATAGAAGCGACGTGTTTGCATCAAAACATATATTTCTTTTAATGAATTCTAAGCGCACTCACCCTCAATCCCTCATTTCTGTCGCGAACGCTGTTTGGCCTTGAACGATGTGCAATTTTGAAGACTTTTACTGCGCATGCTCACAGCGGACACCTGTAGCTCTCCCCTGACCACAACTAAAGATATACTTAGACTTAAATATATCTGTAAAGTATGAAACATGATGGTCTTAAACATATGCGCATCTTTCCACGTTAAAAGGCCAGTGGAAGGAGAGTCATTCAAGCGAAATGGCTTATTCTGAAATTATTTACGAATGACGACTGCAGATGTGGTTAATCTTCCTTCTGCAAGTCAGCAACTACATAATGCTGAGTTCACTTCCCCATTTTTTCTGCGCCCGAGAATTAAATGTGATAACAAAATTTGTTGACTCTTTCAGACAAGTTCCTTTTATATTCACGCTCTTCGACTCGCGTGTTTATGCATTCGTTGCAGAGCATTGACGAGTTCTATGATTAATCAATTATGGTGCATTTTCCTTGCCCTTTCATATCGCTCATTTCTTATCAGGGTGAGAGAAAGACAAAGATAGAACCGGGTAATCATAATAAACCGTAATACACGCCATAACAATTCGTAATTAAGCCTGTAGCCCCTCGCTCCGCCCCCTCGCTCCGCCCCCAGCGCGCGCTTTTCGGCCCAAGAGCGTTTTCATTTCCAGTTTTCCCCGAAATATCCTGGAATGAGAAACCCCTTCGCTCTGCCCTCAGGCGGAGACGAGGCGGCCGTGTGCAACATCTTGCCGTTGAGACAAGTTAATGGGAAACGTCTTGATTGCATAATTAAACCTGCTAATGGCCGGAGGAATATGTGATGCAATTAAATCAGTATGTAATTAGAGACTCGGAGATTTCTTGAATATACGAGACAAAAGGTTGAGGATGGGGGGGGGGGAGGGACAGGGAGGGGGTAGGAGGGAAGAGCCGGATGCTGGAGGAAAGAGAAGAAGGGAAGGACCATGAGGAGAAGGAGAGTAAAAGGAGAAATTAAAAAGAAGTGAAGGAATGACTATGGAGAGGAGGAGGATCAGAAGGAAAAATTAATAAGACACAGCAGGAGAAGTAAAAAGGAAAAGAAGGAAGAGGAAAAATATGGAAGATAAAGCAACATCAAAGGAAAGTTGAAGAGAAGTAGGAGGAGAAGAAGAAAAAGAAGAAGAAGGAGAAAGAAAGAAAATGGGAGAGGAGAAAGAAGGAAGGAGGATGTGATAGAGATACAGAAGAAAGCGAAAAAGGAGGTGGTGACGACTTCAGAGAAGAAGAAGAAGAAGAAAGATAAGGAAAGGAAATGAGAGAGGAGAATTTAAAAAAAAGAGAGAAAAACGAAGAAAAAAGTGTAGGATTCTCTTATTGATAAGGACAATATAGAAAAAAAGCGAAGAAAATAGAAATCAAGAATGATAATTATTTATATAAAAAGAAAAAAAATGAATGGAGACGGTAATTTCAGATAATAATAATGAAAAAAAAACAATAATGATGATAAAAATTATAATGATGATGATAATGATATTAATGATACCGATAATAATAAGGATAATGATAATGACAAAATACGGTGATAACAGTAATGATAATGATAATGATGATAACAATAATGTTAAGGATAATGATAAAATATGATAATGATAATGATGATAATAATGATATCAATTAAAACAATAACGGTAGCGATAATAATATTGATATTGATATGCTAGTTATAATGATAATAACAATGGCAATGATAATGATTATGATGATAATAATGATAATAGTAATAGTGATGATGATAATGAAAATTATAATAATAATAACAATAATAATGTTAACAATAGTGACAAAAATAATGATAACAATAATAATAATGATGATAATAATGATAATAATAATAAAAAGATAATACAACAATAGTAATGATGATAATATTGACAATGATAAGAGTAATAATAATTATGATAATGATAATAATGAAGATAACAACGATGATAATGATGATGATAACAACACTGATAGAGATGATAACAATGCTAATAACATAATGATAATATCAATGATAATAATAGTAACAATAATGATGATGATAATAACAATGATCATAATGATAATCGTAATAAAATTGTCAACATAATGATGATGATGGTAATAATAGTGATAGTAATAACAAAGATAATAATAATGATGATAATAATAATAATATAATAATAATAGTGATAGTAATAATATATATAATAATAATGATAATATTATTAATAATAATAATAATGATAATAACAATGATAATAATCATAATGATAATAATGATAATAATAATAATAACAATCATAATAATAATGATGATAATAAAATCAATAATGATGATAATAGTAATTACAATAATAATAGTAATGATAATAATTATAATGAGGAGAAGAAGAAGAATAGAAAGTAGAAAATAGTAAGTAGAAGAAGAAAAATGAAACGAAAGAAGAAATACAGAAAAAAGTAACAGAGGAAGAAGGAGAACAGTAGACGAAGAAGAGATGTATGAAAAAATATATATATAAAAAGTCGAATTAGAAGAAAAGCAAAGAGAGTAAATGATAAATATATATATATATAAGAACCATTAAGGAGAGGATGACGAAGTAGATGAGGGAAAAAAGAAACAGAGGGAGAAGGAGAAGAGAAGAAGAAGAAGAAGAGAAGAAGAAGGAAGAAGAAGAAGAAGAAGAAGAAGAAGAAGAAGAGAAGAAGAAGAAGAAGAAGAGAAGAGAAAAGAAAGAAAGAAGAAGAAGAAAAAATAATAATAAGAGAAAAAATAAGAAGAAGAAACAGAAAAAAGTAGAAAAACAAAGCCGACGAAGCGAGAGCGAAAGGCAGATGGCAACGCCGAGGAGATTCCGCGTGGCGACCGTTGTTGACTCAGAACATTTAAATCAAAAGGCACGTGTCACGACTATCAAACAGACGTGCGTGCGTGTGTGCGTGTCCGTGTGTGCGTCTGTTTGGCCTGTGTGCACGTGTGTGTGTGTTTGTATGTTCGTGTTCTTGACTGCGTTGGTGTGGGGGGGGGGTTGTGTGCGTGGGGGAGGTGGTGTGTGTGCGTGAGGGGGGAGGGTTGTGTGTGTGTGTGTGTGTTTGGTTTGTGTGTGTTGTGTGTGGTGTGTGGGTTTGTTTGTGTGTGTGTGCGTGTGTGTGTGTGTGTGTGTGTGTGTGTGTGAACGACTGTGTGTGCATATGTATCAGTATACATACGGTGTCATGTTTTTATTCCCAACACTATTTCATTTTATTAACCCTTTCATCTTGTTTTCGCTTTCTTTATCCCTTGCAAATAAGCACCCTTTGACCCTGATCAACTTTCGACAAACATGTATATAAGAGAACGTTATGTGCGTGTTCCCATGTAGTGTGCGGCTTCCATGTGCGTGTGTACAAGTAGTCTCCGTCATCCACAAGTGCAAGTATGTTGTATTATTGGTAAATTTACATACAAATGTATTTTATGTAGTTCGAGGTGTCGGCTGCCCAGCTGATCCTGGGCGGTTGCCACTTTCATATATTGGACTATTATTTATTAACATTAAATCTTTTCGGGATATAACGTAGCAAATACGTCATATAATTTATGATACTAAAATAAACTGCTGTCGTCTTCTTTCTATAATGTTATTGTTATCATGGCTGGCTTTTGCGAAATGATTCTCTTGTTATTGTTGATATGATAGTTTATCAATCAATTATCATATTACCATTAATTCATCACATGTTATAGTTTGTCTTCCTCTTATTACCGTATTTTTCCCGTCCCTTAATACCCTCTGATTAGAATCGTCTCCGTTCGCCAAGATTAAGATCACGCTAATATTTATAGTCGTCGCTGCGAGAAGCCCAATCCACTGTCTCTCTCCTTTGACTGACTTTACGCGTGTTGCATCAAATCTCAAAAGCGTAGTTTATTCCCGTTGTAGTTATTGATTTTACGATTGTTGCTGTTCGTCGCTTTATTGGCAATGTTGCACACGTGTTGCACCTCGCTATAATTACTGCCGTTAGCGTTCTCCTGTCCAGTTCATCAAGCCAGACATGCGGTGGCGATGCTGGCCGGTTTTGCGAATCACCTCGTACTTTTTTCGCACTCTCTCTACGTCGCTCTTTTATTGTGCTTATTTCTTTGCGTGCTTATCACTTCTTGTCTATTCGTTCATCTATCTGTCTGTTTTGGGTTAAGTCTTTATGTACTTTTGTACTTTTGTTTGGTGTTCATTTTTGTTTGATTTATTCGTCTCTCTCTCTCTCTCTCTCTCTCTCTTCTCCCTCTCTCTCTCTTCTCTCTCTCTCTCTCTCTCTCTCTCTCTTTCTCTCTCTCTCTCTCTCTCTCTCTATCTATCTATCTATCTTTCTCTTTCTCTTTCTCTCTCTATCTCTAGCTATCTAGCTATCTTTCTACCATTTGATTTCTCTCTTAATCTCTCTCCTTCTCTCTATCTCTCTTTCCCCCTCACACATCCAACCCCTCTCCCCTCTTTCCCCTTCCCTTCCCTTTCTCTTTCCTCGTGCGTCCCCTCACCCGTTCCCCTCACATTCTCCTTCTTTCCTCTCTCCATTTCTCCTGCATCCCCCCCCCCCCCAGCCTCTCTCGCAGGAAGGGTTCTCCGCATGATGCATGGACGAGCATTAGCGAGTTATGATAATCATAACAAATTTAAACAGAATGAATAGCACTTCGCACGCAGGAACACCCGCGAACGAGCAAAAAATAAATAAGTACTAAAGGGCGAAATGCATTCTCGACGGAGCAGCGCCTGGCTTCGGCTCTCGGCTGTTTACACGGCGTCCCGCGTCCACGGAGCCGGGATTATGGTCGGCCAAGACTGGATTCTGGGGACTAAAAACACGTTTATAATCCCGCTCGGTCGACCCGACGCTTATAAATATGCGGCGCAAGTGGAGTGCGAGAGCCCATACCGGCGACTCGGACCCGGGGGGGCTGGGGGGAGGGGCTCTCGACGCTGCTGGTGGTGAATGAGCTCTTGCTCGATGCATCATCTTTTTACAGCTCTCTAACAATGGCGGGAGATTTATCAACTTTACATATCAATGCCCCGCTTTCCGGCGGCCGCCCAGCCTCAGCGGCCGCTCAGAGCGCGGTGTAAGCGACTCACCAATCTATATAATGTGACCTCTCGGCTTGTCTCGACCAAATACAGCAAACAAATTGGCTTTTTTCATCATCTGCTTTTTCTTCTCCTTCTTTTATGAGGCGGGGGAGGGGGTGCATCCGGTCACATAGAACTGGTCCCTCATAACTTAGCGACGCTGGGCCGCGTTCCTCCTCATTCTGCACCTGTCGGCTGCGATTGCTCCCAGGCAGGTATGAAGTGTCAGCCGAGCGCCTCATCCTCACTCCCTGGTCCACTCAACTCCCTCATAAACTTGTTATATCTTCATGCGTCAGAATGCCCTCATCTACCGCCTCATTAGGCCTTAGATTTATGCATGAAATCGGTAATCCTGTTCATTTGCATTTACTTAAGATGTAGAATTTCCAAGAAAGAGATTTCTTTCTGGAGTTCCGTCGAGTGCTGGGTTTCCCGAGTTGGCGCCCTCGCCGTAGAGAATGGTCTGCCCGGAGCCGATTCCACGCGGACATACACACGCACCCAGATACGCACACAAAAGGCCCGCAGGCACATCCGACGCACATACACACAGACATACACGCACACAGATACATACACACATACTCAAATACACTCACGAAAAGACCGTAAACACATCCGACAGACATACGCACACAGATATAAATATACTCCATCCGACACAAACAAAATGACCGCACACACTCGATAGAACTTCCTGGAAACCCCAATTGCATTACAATCACTGTTAGACATTGTAGAAAATATAGCTTGATTTTATGAGTCTTCACACACACCCAGAAATGTATAGTATGCATACTTATGTACATATATATACATTTATACATAAATATACATACATACATATATATGTACATTCATATGCATTCATACATCTACATACATACATCTACATATACCCTTGTATATACTCATATATACATATATATATATATATATATATATATATATATATATATATATATATATATATATATATATATATATATATATATATATATATATATATATATATATATATATATATATATATATATATAATATATATATATATATATGTATATATATATATATATAATATATATATATATATATATATATATATATATATACATACGTATTTACGTATTTATCATATGGATTAACATGCTATACCATAACTGGAACCACACAACAATTAGCGTGTGTCTTTATTTTCTGTTGTGTACGTTTAAGCTGTAACGCAGTGTCATAGAAAGCAGAGATTCAGTTCCCACAATCAAAAGATAAGGCTCGCAAGAGGAAGAACTCATCCAGTCCGCTCAGATATGTCTGCACGGCCGCGGGCGACAGCAATTAGTAGTAACAAGTCTGCTGAGAAGCGAAGAGACGTCCCCGTGCCAAGAGAGTGTGTGTGTGTTTGTTTATCTCCAGCCTTTGTTTGTCTTGTCTTTAACCGCGCGTGTTAATACAGCACAATGCTTAGCATGAGCAGAGCACAACTACTTTCTACCGCCACAACCAGCACCGCACCACCGCCGCTGCAACCAGGCGGTCTCTACCACACAATTACCACAGCGCGAGCGTCCGAAAACCAGGTCAGAACGCCTTATGCGAGGTCCGTGATAGACTAATCTATAATAGTGTCGGCACCGAGCATTGCCCTAGCACGCCCTGCCCGCTCGCCCTGCCCACTCGCCCTGCCCACACGAGAGCAGAGTGCAGGACTTCCCGAGGTGCTGACTGCTTAGCATGCAGAGTGGCCGGCCATGTTAGTCAATGAAGGACATGAGAATATCACAAACTCCTGACGTGAGAAAGTGCTTTGATGTTTTCTGCCATGACCGGGGAGATACCTGGAAAATACTGTTTTTAGCCGAATGGGGGACATGGATGTATGCGAAGGAGAAGAAACAGAGGAATACGAAGAAGAAACAGGAGAAGAGGAAGAAGATAATGATGATGATGAAACAGAAGAAGAAATCGAAGAAACCTTGTAAATATAGAGCAGTAAGCGGAACCCATTGCACAACCCATTCCAAGATGTCCCTGCTCGTCCCCTTGTTTACCACGTGGCCCCGTGTACCGCACCGGGGCCCCGTCAACGCCGACAAAAACCCCGGGAACGAGCGTCGAAAAGCGTACGAAGTGAGGACCATGTGAGGCGTCGCGCTTACACGGTCACGTAATGAGCTTGAGATGTCCAGCACGTCAGAGCAGCGCTTATTACCAGGGAGGTGTCGCGTGATGAACAATGTGGCAACTCATGAGTCCTGCCACGCTGACGCGCCCGTCGGGATCCGCTGCGCCCGTGATCTGTTAGCCAGTGTGTGTGTGTGTGTGTATGTGTGTGTGTCTGTGTGTGTGCTGAGGGCATGAGGGCGGAGGGTTGATGGTCCCGGTGGGGAATTTACCGCAATTACAAAAATGTTTCATCCGTGCCGTTGCCTCAGGGTAAACGAAGTTCATTCCGGTGTATATTGTTGTTTAAAATAATATTTCTGTTCTGACTTAACATAAACACTGCAGAGGGAAAATAATACGAAGAATTAATTCCACAGCGAAGAAGAGAACGAGAGAAGAGAAGACGCCATAAACGATAGGCTTTTTATGATTTCTTGAGGAATCAGAATGAGACCGGGTGTGGTCTCGAGGCCTGGGGGACGGGAGGAAGGGGGGGATGGCCCACTGCTCCACTTTCGGTCTCACTGGACCAATACGACTACTGGACGACCTTGCCGTCCCCACCTCCTCTCTACCCTCTGCCCCTCCTTGTCCCTCGCCGCTTCCTCCTCCTCCCTGTCTCCATAACCCCCCTCCTCGCCCCCTCTCGCCCCCCTCGCCCCCTCCTCGCTCCCCTCCTCGCTCCCCTCCCCTCCCCTCGTGCGCTGACCATTGTCCTGTCTACGCAGTCGCTTCTCGCTCGTCCGCTTCTCGCTCGCAGTCCCTCCCCATCCATTTCCCCTCGACGGCGCCGTCCCCTTTCTCTCCCTTATTCCCCTTCACTCCCTCCCCTTCCCCGCGACAGGGCTCCTCCGGCCGTGTCAGGAAAGCGGCCAACGGACGGCCTTGCTCGCCGCCGACGCCGCTGCCCCACAGGTTGTCCAAGAGAGGGGCCATGTGGGATCTGGGCCTCGTGTGGTGGGGCTATGTGGTGCATGCGGGGCCCCTTTTCGCGTGGGCTGTGGCAGGCTGGGTCCCTGTGTGTGTTCCGTAGGCCGAGTATGAGAAGCACGCATGTCAAACGTGTTGATATGAGTTTTTTTTTCCCCCTTTTCATTTTCCATTTCTAGCGTGAATGTCTCGCTGACTTGTCGGTGCTTCTCCCAGCTCATGAGAGCGTCTCTGCGAATACAGGTTGAGAGAAGTCCGACCGGTCGATTTGAATAATAATAAACAAGAAAAGAAAACAAAATTTATCAACAGATTTACTCCTAACACAAAATCCTGCCCCTGTTGACTCATAAAGCCGTCAACTCCTCGCCGTGCAGAATCCCAAATGAGCTTGAAGCAACATGAAGTTTAAAGTAACAGGAAACAAAAGAAGTTCGAATTGTTGCTAGTCAGCCTCTCCTAGTTGTACAGCTAGTAAAAGTGACCTTCGAAGCGCCCAGATCTAAGGTTTCGCCCTCGCCCTTACTCAGGTAGTGCACACGGACGCTTTTCGCTTCCCAGGGCTTGTGCTTGGGTCCTGCTTGAAGGCACGAGATGCCGAAGGAACATTTCGGCGGATCGCTGCGGGGACCGTGTAGGGGAGAGGGGGAGGGGGAGGACACCAAAGTCAGCCTTCATTGTCGATTTCCTTTCCGAAAAAAAGCCGGAGATTCAGCGGTTGAAGCCATTCTCGCCATCAACGCCACTATATTCGCCGTTACCTGTCATCATATAGATAGATTGATAGAGAAATGTATTTATGCGTGCGCGCTTGTGTGTGTTGTGTGTGTGTGTGTATGGAGATACAAACAGTTACAGAAAAGAAGAGAGAAGAGAAAGAGAGAGAGAGAGGGGGAGGGAAGGAGAGAGTGAGCGATGGACCACTTAAGTGACCTCCATAAGCGCTAGGCTTCATTCTCCATCGGTCACCAGAAGCTGCGTATCGAGGAGATGAAGTTGGGGGGGGGGGGGGCGGAGGGCGACGGGAACTCCAATGCGTAGTAGAACATTATCCTCTTCTCCGTTTCTCTTTTCATTTATTCTCTGTTATTTTTTCCTATCTCCTTCAATGTGTTTGTTTGTTTTAAATCGTTTTCTATCCATCTTTCTTTTCGTGTAGATATATTTTTTTTTCTTTTATTTTTTTTCTTGTTTTGTCTCTCTTTTATCCCTCTTTAACCCATATTTCCTTTCCATTTTCTCTTTATATCCCCATATATTTTTTCTTCTTTTATATTCTTTATCTTCAAAATAAGTCCATCTTCTTCTCTTTCCCTCATCTTCTTTCTTTCCTATCTCTTTTCTTTCTTTTCCCTCTCTTTTTCTTCTGTTATGTCTCATTTTTCTCCCATCGCCTTTTCGCCGTCTCTCTTAGACGGCATACTTCCGTGCTGCCGGACAACTATTGGCATTTTTCGCGTATTTCGAACGTAGAAAAATGCCGTCCTCGCCCGCCTTGGACACCGCCACGCCTACCGTCTGTGGTGGACGTCTGAGAGAAGCCTATGGGCGGCCGAGGTATCAACAGCGCCCGCGGTCCCATGCGGGCTCGTTCCCTTGGGCAGTTTTAGTTTTTCTCTCGTCTATCTATTTATCTATCTGCCTGTCTGTCTGTTTGTCTGTTTGTCGGTATGTATGTATGTATATTTGTTGGAATGTATGTATGTAAGTATATATATATATATATATATATATATATATATATATATATATATATATATATATATATATATATATATATATATATATATATATATAATGTATGTATATATATACTATATATATATATATATATATATATATATATATATATATTATATATATATATATATATATATATATATATATATATATATATATATATATATATATTATATATATATATATATATATATATATATATATGTGTGTGTGTGTGTGTGTGTGTGTGTGTGTGTGTGTGTGTGTGTGTGTGTATGATATATATATATATATATATATATATATATATATATATATATATATATATATATATATATATGTATATTATATATATAATATATATATAATATATATATGATATATATATGTATGTATGAATGTATGTATGTATGTGTGTGTTGTGCGAGAGAT
>NW_020869413.1:242415-264915 GCF_003789085.1 Penaeus vannamei | reverse complement strand
AAACAGATGATAACCCATATAAACAGACACTGATTGATATGTGTATCTCCATAAATGGAAGTGTGATGTTTTTATAGTCATCAAGAGGAATCGTTGTGTACATTTTTCTTCGGTGCATGTTATTCTTTTCGCCTTTCTTTTTCTTTTTCTTTTTTCTTCTTCTTCTTGTCTTCGTTTTCTTCTTCATCTTCTTTTTATTTTTCTTCTTTCCTTCGTTTTCTTCTTTCTTCGTTCTCTTCTTCTTCTTCTTTTCTTCGTTTTCTTCTTCATCTTTTTATTCGTATTTTCTTCTTTTTCTTTCCTTTCTTGTCTTCTTCTTTTTCTTCCCTTCTTTTCTTCCTTTCTTTTCTTCTTCTTTTTCTTCCCTTCTTTTCTTCCTTTCTTTTCTTCTTCGTCTTCTTCCCTTTCTTCATTCCCTTTAGGTATTATTATTCAGAACGCTACGTTTGTCACACAAATTAATAATCAGGCTTATGACACGAATTAACTGTTAGTGCAGATAGACCCGCAATACCGAGTGTTTTTCGTCATTGAATTCCCGACGACGTGGCATTCTTCAAATCTCGAATCGGCGGCGTAATTGCTATCATCAGCTGAGTCGAAAGTACCTTCACCTGAGCAAATAGTTTATCGTCCTCCACTCCATAAATCATCTCTAAGGTCTCTGGCGTGTGTTATAATCCCCCTGGAATTCTAAGCTGCCTTTTAATTATAAATTTAATTAGTTATGTCTGGCGAGGGAACGAGTGAGATAACAGGATAAGTATGTTAATCTCTACAGGTCCATTTCTTTCGGAGAGAAAAAAAAAAAAAAATTAACAGAAAAAAAAATTAATTCTACAAAAATGGTTTCAAGAACAGTGAACTTCAGATACAATCTCGTCTCGGCAGAGAACATTTGCCTACCAATATGCAGATCAGTTCATTTTTAATCATGTACATCTCACTCCTTGTCCGGGTACTTGGCACTTAATAAGAACATTGCTTGCTTTCCTTATAAGCACTTCTCATAATGGCTCGTCGACAACTGTTTTCTGCCACCACACACACATCACCTTGTTTTTGTTAGGTTTCCTTTCTTTGATACTGTCTCTCGCTTAGTTAGGCGCGGAACATGTAACTTACACAACCTAATAACTGTAAACTGTTGGAAAAGTATTAGAAGGCAGGAGTGACTGGGGGTCGGGTGGAGAAGTACCCTTTCAGCGCTCATACATACGGTCACTTATATGTAAATTACGGAATGTCTCCATGAATTACGCAAAGAGAGGCTTGGATTCCATAAGCCCTTTCCTGCCTCTCTCTCTCTCTCTCTCTCTCTCTCTCTCTCTCTCTCTCTCTCTTCTCTCTCTCTCTCTCTCTCTCTCTCTCTCTCTCTCTCTCTCTCTCTCTCCTCCCTCCCTCTCCCTCTCCCTCTCCCTCTCCCTCTCCCTCTCCCTCTCCCTCTCCCTCTCCCTCTCCCTCTCCCTCTCTCTCTCCCCACTCTCTTTCTCTCTCCCACCCCCTCTCTCTCTCCCTTCTCTCTCTCTCTCACCCCTCTCACTCTCCCTTTCTCTCTCTCTCCCTCCATCCTTCTCTCTCTCTCTCTCTCTCACCCCTCTCTCCCTCCCTATCTCTCCCTCTCCCCCTCTTTCTCTCCTCCCCCTTTCTCCCTCCCCCCCTTCCCCAACCTCCCCCCGGACGACAGGACCACCCTATCATTATAGCCGCCTGCCTTATCAACACGAGCTGAAGGCCGCGGACAAGTAGCCATGACGCCGAGGTCGATTCTCTTTTCATCGTCTTCTTCCTCTTCTTCTTCTTCTTCTTCCAGTTCTCTTTTCTGTCTCCATTCTATCTTCTGTTTCTGTCTCCGTCTTCTTATTTTTCTCTTTTCTACGTGTCTGTTTTTGTTCTTTTTCTTTTTTCTTCATTTTTTTTTTTCTTCGCCTTCTTCTATCCCTTTTTTTCATCCTCGTCTCCCCCATTCTTCTCCTCTTTCTTCTTATTCTTCCCTCGTCGCTTTTTTTTCTTTTATTCCTCATCTTCATCCCATTCTCCTGCCCCCTCTTCTTCTTGTTTTCTCCTTCTTCTCCTTTTCTTCTCACTCTTACTTCTATTCCCATTCGCAATCTTCTCGTTTTCACTTTTATCACATGTCTATTTTTGCTTTTCTTTTCATTTTTCGTCGTTTTATATTTATATGATATAAGTGAACGTATTTTTATAAATTCCTCTCGAATTCTCTCATCATAAGAAAAGGTATTTACGTAAATGGAAAATATATGAGAATGCTTTTACGTAAAATAACCTGATAATGAAAGTATTTTTAAGCTTCAAAATGCGAAGCTTCAGTGCTGATGGCTGTGAACTCTTAGGATACTCAAGTGACACAGAACAAAAAAGAAAAATAATAATAATAATAAAAGATAAAATGTCAAATGAGGCGCATTCAAAACGGAGATTTTTGGTACTTCTCTCTCTCTCTCTCTCTCTCTCTCTCTCTCTCTCTCTCTCTCTCTCTCTCTCTCTCTCTCTCTCTCTCTCTCTCTCTCTCTCTCTCTCTCTCTCTCTCTCTCTCTCTCTCTCTCTCTCTCTGTCTCTCTCTCTCTCTTTCTCTCTCTCTCTCTCTCTCTCTCTCTCTCTCTCTTCTCTCTCTCTATCTCTATCTCTATCTTCTATCTATCTATCTATCTATCTATCTATCTATCTCTCTATCTATCTATCTATCTATCTATCTATCTATCTATCTCTATCTCTCTCTCTCTCTCTCTCTCTCCCCATGTTTCTCTCTCTCTCTTTCTTTTTTTTTTGTCCTATTATTACCCCCATTTCCTGTTTCTCGTTTTTTCGTGCCCAACCATCATCTCCGTTATTCAGATGTTATTCAAAATTCTTTCTTTTTCTCTTTCCTTCTCTCCTCTCCTTCACTCTCCTAATTACCCCTTTCTTTCCTTCTTCTCCACGTCCTTTCTGTCCCTCTGCTCCCTCTCCTTTCTCCCTTCCATTCTTTTCCACTCCCTTCCATCTCCCCTCTCCTTCCTTCCCTAACCCCCCCCCCCTTTATCATTCTCTCCTCCCTCTTCACCCCCATTCATTCCCGCTCCTCCTCTGTTTTCTTCCTTCCCTCTTCCCTTCTTCTTTCCCTCCCTCTCCGCCCTTTTCCTTCTCTCCCTTTCTCTCTATCTCCTTCCTTCCCTCTCCTCCCCTTCTTCCTTTTATCTCCATCCTCCTCCACCTTTTCTTCTTTCTATCCCTCTTCATCTCTTTTATTCCATCCCTCTCCATCCCTCTATCCCCCCTCTCCACCCCTCGATCTTCCCTCCCCCTCACCATCCCCTCCTCCCCCCCCCTTTACCATCCCTACTTCTCCCCTCCTTCTCTCATCCCTCCTCCCCCTCTAAAACCATCCTCCTTTCCACTTCACCATCCCTCCTCCCCCTCTAAACCATCCCTCCTCCTCCCCCACTTCTTCACCATCCCTTCTTCTCCCCTCCCCCCTCGCTATCCCTTCTACCTCTGCAATTGCCTGCCACTTGACCCCTGCAACACATCCATTTTCCTTTCTCCCTCTTCCCCTTACGCCCTACCTCCCCCTGCCTCTCTTCCTTGCCTTTCCCCTTGCCCTCCCCTCCCCCTCCCCTCTGTCCACCCCCCCCCCATCATACCCTTACACTCTCCTCTGCCTTCTCGCCCTCCTCTTGCCCTTCCCCAGGCCCTCTCCCCCTCCTCTCCCCCTTGCCAACCCGCTCCTTCCCTAAACTTGCCCTTCTTCTCCCCTTGCCCTTCCTATTATTCCCGGCCCTCACCTCCTTCTTGCCCATCTCATCTCTCCATCCCTTTGCTCTGCACCTCTCCCTGCCATGCTCTTCCCCTGCCCATTCTCTCCTCTGCCATGCTCCCCCCTGCCCATGCTCCCCCCTGCCCATTCTCTCCTCTGCCATGCTCTTCCCCTGCCCATTCCATTCCCGAGCTCTCCCCTCTGTCCTTCTCCTCCCTCCCCTCCCTCTACCTTCCCCTTCCCTCCCTATCCCTGTCCATCCCATATCATCACCTCTCCCCTCTACCTCGCCCTTCCCTCCCTAACCATCTCCCTTCCCCTCCCCCTACTGATCTCATCCCCTCCTTTGTCTATATCCCCCCACCATTCCCTCCCTCTACCTATTTCCTTCCCTCCCTTTCCCTTCCCCTTCCTCCTTCCCTTCCACCTGTCCCTCCCTCTCCATTCCCATCTCCCCTCCCCTCTACCTCTTCCCCTCCCCTCCCCTCTATCTCCCCCTTCCCTCCCCTCCCCTCCCTTCCCCTCTGCCCATCCCACCTCCCCAGCCCTCCCTCTACCTCACCCCCTCCCTTCTCCTCCCCTCCCTTCCCACTGCCCATCCCATCTCCCAGCCCTCCTTCTCTGTCCATCTCCCCTCCCGATTCCCCCCACTCTACCCCTCCCTTCCGATTCCCCCACTCCACCTCTCCCCTTCCGATTCCCCCACTCTACCCCTCCCCTCCCGATTCCCCCCACTCCACCTCTCCCTCCCGACCTCTCCCCTCCTCCCCCACTCTACCTCTCCCTCCCGATTCCCCCCACTCTACCCCTCCCCTCCCGATTCCCCCCACCTACCCTCCCCTCCCGATTCCCCCACTCTACCCTCCCTCCCGATTCCCCCCACTCTACCCCTCCCCTCCGATTCCCCCACTCTTACCCCCCCTCCTCCCCCCACTCCCGATTCCCCCCACTTCTACCCCTCCCTCCCGATTCCCCCCACTCTCTCCCTCCCGATCCCCCCACTCTACCCCTCCCCTCCCGATTCCCCCCACTCTACCCCTCCCCTCCGATTCCCCCCAAACCCCTCCCGATCCCCACTCTACCCCTCCCCTCCCGATCCCCCCACTCTACCCCTCCCCTCCCGATTCCCCCCACTCTACCCCTCCCTCCCGATTCCCCCCACTCTACCCCTCCCCTCCGATTCCCCCCACTCTACCCCTCCCCTCCCGATTCCCCCACTCACCTCCCTCCCGATTCCCCCACTCTACCCCTCCCCTCCCGATTCCCCCACTCTACCCCTCCCCTCCCGATTCCCCCCACTCTACCCTCCCCTCCCGATTCCCCCCCTCCACCTCTCCCTCCCGATTCCCCCCTCTACCCTCCCCTCCCGATTCCCCCCACTCTACCCCTCCCCTCCCGATTCCCCCACTCTACCCCTATTCCCCCCCACTCTCCCTCCCCTCCCCTCCCCCCACTCTACCTCTCCCCTCCCGATTCCCCCACTCTACCCCTCCCCTCCCGAATCCCCCACTCTACCCCTCCCCCTCCCGATTCCCCCACTCTACCCCTCCCTCCCTCCCCCACCTCCCCTCCCTCCCGATTCCCCCCACTCCACCTCTCCCTCCCCTCCCCCCATCCGCCACCGCCCACACAGCAGCTGCGCCCGTGTCCCGCCCGCGGCTGTGACCACAATGTTCCCAGAAGTATTTATTTACCCCATTCTGCGCCGCCCGATCCGCCTGGCCTGCAAGCACGGAGAGACAGGGGGGGGGGGGGAGAAAAGGGGAGAGGGGGAGGAGAGAAGAGGGGGAGGGGAGGAGAGAAAGAGGGGGAGAGAGGGAGGAGAGAAAGAGGGGAGAGGGGAGGTGAGAGAAAGAGGGGGAGAGGGGAGAGGAGAGGGAGGGGGAGAGGGGAGGGAGAGAAAGAGGGGAGGAGGGGGAGGAGAGAAAGAGGGGAGAGGGGAGGGGAGAGAGGGGAGAGGGGGAGGGAGAGAAAGGGGGAGATGAGGGGAGAGAGAGAGGAGAGGGGGAGGGAGAGAAAGAGGGGAGAGGGGAGGGAGAGAAGAGAGAGGGGGAGAGGGAGGAGAGGGGAGAGGGGGAGGGAGAGAGAAGAGGGGGGAGGGGGAGGGAGGAAAGAGGGGAGAGGGAGGGAGAGAAAAGGGGAGGGGGAGGAGAGAGGGGGAGAGAAGGGAGAGGGGGAGGGAGAGAAAAAGGGGAGAGGGGGAGGAGAGAAAGAGGGGGAGAGGGGGGGGGGAGGGAGGAGGGAGAGAGAGAGGGGGAGGGAGAGAAAGAGAGGGGGAGGAGAGAAAGAGGGGGAGAGAGGAGAGAAAGAGGGGGAGAGTAGAGGGAGAGAAAGAGGGGAGAGGGGAGGGAGAGAAGAGGGGGAGAGGGGGAGGGAGAGAAAGAGGGAGAGGGGGAGGAGAGAAAGAGGGGGAGAGAGAGGAGAGAAAAAGGGGGAGAGGGGGAGGGAGAGAGGGGAGAGAGGGGGGAAAGAGAAAAGGGGGAAGGGATAAAGAGAGAGAGAAATAGGGAGAGTGAAAAAGGAGGGAAGGAGGGAGAGAGAGAGAGGTAAGGAGAAAGAAAAAGGTGGGGGGGAGAGAAGAGAGAGGGGAGGAAGGGAGGGAGAGAGTTGTTTATTTGCTTTCTTCGTGTATCCATCCCTTTTGTTTCTTCCCTCCTTTATCCATTTTCTTCCTTTTCTATCTTTGCATTAATTCCATCTCCAGCTCTTCTCTGCCTCCCGAACGGTTTTTCATCACCATAATCACCCCCATAATCATCATAACCATCACCATAAATACCGTATTCATCATAACCATCAGCATAACCACAATCGTTACCATAGCTATCACCATAACCATCAGTATACTTATCACCATAATCATAATCACCATAACTATCACAACCATCAACATAATCACTATGATAATCACCATTAAAAAACATAACCATCACCATAACCATCATAATACCTCAATCGTCTCTGATCATCACCATACTCCCGAACATACTCCCCACCACACTCCACACCACACCCCCCACACCCCTCACCACACTCCCCCCACACACACCCCCACACCCCTCACCACACTCCCCCCACACCCCTCACCACACTCCCCCCTCACCCTCACCACACTCCCCCACACCCCTCACCACACTCCCCCCACACACCCCACACCACACACCACCACACCACACCCCCACACCCCTCACCACACACCCCACCATAACCCCCCCCTCCTCAACGAGCATCATCGGCACCCCAATGCCCTCGCGTGACGTCACCACAGGCACTCGGATGCCCCCCCCACCCCCCCGGGCACCCACGAGCGAGAGCAAGCAAAAACGCTGCGAGATTTTAAGACGCAATTTGCATACAGGTACTCGACTTAGGGGGGAAGGGGGGAGGAAAGAGGTGGATGAGAGGGGTAGTGACTTAGGGGGGGAAGGGGGAGGGGGAAAGAGGGGATGAGAGGTAGTGACTTAGGGGGAAGGGGGAGGAGGAAGAGGGGGATGAGAGGGGTAGTTCTTAGGGGGGAAGGGGGGAGGGAGGAAAAGAGGTGGATGAGAGGGGTAGTGACTTAGGGGGGGAAGGGGAGAGAGGAGGAAGAGGGGAATGAGAGGGGTAGAGGAAGAGAGAAAGGAGGGGAGAGGGGGGAGGAGAAGGGAGAGAGAAAAGCAAGAAAGAGGGGCGAAAGAGGGGGAGGGAGGGAGAGGGGGATAGAAGAAGGGGAGAGAAAAGCAGAAAGAAAGAAGAGAAAGAAATGAAGGAGGGGAGGGGAGAGAGGAGAAGAGAGAGAGAGAAAAGCAGAAAGAAGAGGGAAGAGGGACGAATGCCGTGGTCCCGGAAAAGGATAAGGGGGAGGCGGGGGATGAGAAAGAACAGAGAAGTGGAAGAGAAGGAGAGGAGGTGGGGTAAAGGGTGGAATAAGGAGGAGGGAGGGGAGGGAGGGGGGGGGGAAAGGCAAAAGGAGGGGGGGAGGAGAGAAGGGGAAGAGGAGGAGAGGAGGTAGGGAAAAGGTTGGATTAAGAAGGAGGGAGGAAGGGAGGGGTAGGAAGAGAGAAAGGGAAAGGAGGAGGAGGAGGAGAGGAGGTGGGGAGAGGGTGGAATAAGGAAGGGGGAAGGGAAGAGGAGGGGGAGGAGGAGAGAAGGGGAGAGGAGGAGAGGAGGTAGGGGAAAAGGGTGGATTAAGGAGGAGGGAGGGAAGGGAGGGGGAGGAGGAGGAGGAGGAGAGGAGGTGGGAAAAGGCTGGAAGGAGGAGGGGGAAGGGAGGGGAGGAGGAGAGGAGGTGGGGAAAAGGATGGAATAAGGAGGGGGAAGGGAAGAGGAGGGGGAGGAGGAGAGAAGGGGGAGAGGAGGGGGGGGGCAGCAGACGGGTCGGGTCGTCTGACCAGCGGTCGTCAGCTTGATCCCATAAAGCGAGATGATGATGGTCAGCGTCCAGCCTGCGAGGCATGACCACCGCATGACCATTGCATGACCACCGCATGACCTCTCCTGGCTCCACGCGCTCGCCGCCCGCCGCCTTCACGCCCAAACGCCTACACTTCCGGTTATCTATTTCTGGCCGGGATGCTGCCATAATCTTCTCCGAGGCCGATTGTCAAATTCGTCATAAACGGAGACAAATCTACCTGAAAATACGGCTGAAGGCGGGATCCTTTTCCTCCTTTGTCTCTGGCTCTATCGTCGCCTCATCTTTCCCTTCATCTCTTTCTTTTCCTCTCTCTTGTTCTCTTTATCCTCGGCCCTCTGTGATAATAGGAGGATCTTTTATTACTGTGATTATCTTTCCTCCTGCTGTTTCTGATGTTATTATTGCTGCTTCTCCTTTCCCTTCTCTTTCACACTATTTCTATTATTTTTTATCACTTTTCCTCCTCTTCTTCTTCCTCATGTCTCCTTTTTCCATCTCCTCTTTTCATTCCCATCGTCCCTCTTTCCGTCTTTCTTCTATCTTCTCTTTCACCTCCTACCGCTCATCACTTTATTACTCATCCACTGCCCTTTTATTACTCCTTCTGTTTTATTCTCATTATTTTTTAATATCTTCCTTTCCACCTCCGTCTTTCTACACTTCATGCAGCTGTTCCTCCTATCTTCTATCCTCTTCACTTGTATTTTATTCTTCTCTTTCCTTCTCATGCAGTCTCTCCCAATTTCCTTACTCCCTCCCATCCTCTCTTCTCCTCTTCCTCCTTTTTTCTATCCCTCTTTTCCTCTCCCTCCTCTTTCTCTTTCCCTCTCTTCCTCCTTCATTTATTTGTTCAAGTTCTCCCACTAGAACGTCCTCCGTTCACCCCTCCATCCTTCCTTCCCCAATCCCACCTCCTGCTCTCCAACCCATCCCCCAGATACCCTCCAGTGTCCTTCCCTTGGTTCCTCTCCCTCTCTCTGTCCCTCCCCTAGGCCCCCTTCTCCCTGTCCCTCCTCTAGGCCCCTCTCCCTGTCCCTCCCCTCGTTCCTGGCTCCCCTCCCTCTCCCCAGCCTTCCACATGGTTCTCCCCCGATGCCTTCCCCAACCCCTTACCCTGCTCCTTCTCCTGGTCCCTCCCGAGTCCCCAGGATCCTCCTCCGAATCCTAAACCTTCGTTCATCCCCTATTCCTTCCCCCTACCCATTCCCTAGGCTCCTCCCCTAGCCCCTCACCCTGCTCCCTCCCCTCGATCCCTTCCCTTGGTCCCTTCCCCCACCCCTGGCTCCTCCCCTAGCCGCCCCCTCTTTCCTCCCCCTGAATCCTTCCCTTGTCCCCATCCCCCACCCCTGGCTCCTCCCCTAGCCCCTCCCCCTGGTTCCTCCCCAGGCAACTCGTGATCTATGCCTCCAACACCCTCTAATCGCCCAGCCTGTCCGCACGCCACGACCTGCCGCTTGTCCGTCAGCTCGTCCGCAGCCTGGGGGTGGGACGGAGGTGGTGGCGAAGGGGAAGAAGGGGAGAGACCGTGCCTTCAAAGGGGGTAGGAGACGGAGGTGGTGGCGAAGGGGGAAGGGGAGGGAGAGACCGTGCCTTCAAAGGGGTAGGAGACGGAGGTGGTGGCGAAGGGGGAAGAAGGGGAGGGGAGGGGGAGAGAGACCGTGCCTTCAAAGGGGGTAGGGGATGAGGTTGGGTGAGGGGCTGGGTTATATGGTGTGGGCGAGGGGCAGGGCGGTGATGCATGGTAGGGTGATGTATTGGAAAAGTGATGTCGGGGCATTGTGGTGGAGAAGGATCGTGCAGTCGCAATGTGGTAGCGTTCGGTGGCAATGCTTTTGTAATTTACTCCTCTCTCTCTCTCTCTCTCTCTCTCTCTCTCTCTCTCTCTCTCTTCCTCTCTCTCTCTCTCTCTCTCTCTCTCTCTCTCTCTCTCTCTCTCTCTCTCTCTCTCTCTCTGTCTGTCTGTCTGTCTCTCTCTCTCTCTCTTCTCTCTCTCTCTCTCTCTCTCTCTCTCTCTCTCTCTCTCTCTCTCTCTCTCTCTCTCTCTCTCTCTCTCTCTCTCTCTCTCTCTCTCTCTCTCTCTCTCTCTGTATGATCATTATCATCGGTGTCGTTATTGCTCTTTGCTGTTACTGTTATGTTTACTGTTGGTATTATTATTGTTGTTATATATTTTGTTACTACTAGTACTACTACTTCTACTGCTACTATTATTATTGTTACTACCACTACTTCTTCTACTACTATTACTATTGCTCTATTCTGTCTACTATACTAATCCTACTACTATTACTACTGGTACTACTACTACTACCTACTACTACTACTACTACTACTACTACTACTACTACTACTACTACTTCTAATTCTATCATTACATTAGTATTAGTATTATACTGCTACTACCCTACTACATACTATATTACACTACTACTCTATTGTTATCATCATTACTATCATAATCATAGTTGTTGTTCTTGTTGTTACTGTTGCTGTTATTATCGTTATGATCCTTAATTGTAGAAGTAGTATCATTAGCATTTGTTTAAGTTATGATGTTACTGCCCATAAATCAAATGTTATCTTATGATTGTTGTTACCGTCCTTGCTATCATTATGATTAACACCATTGCAGTTTTTATTGTCGTCTTGATCAATATTAATACAGTTTTCATTATCATCATTGATGCCCGTTTCAGCATTACTATTATCACCGTTATTGTAAATATTGTTGTTGGTGTCTCTATCATTATCGTTATTTCTATCAACATTCTCTTTGTATTCATCATTTTTTTAAAGAGAAAAAGGAAAACGAGCCAATAAAAATGAAAAGTGAAACAAGATAAAGAAGAAAAAGAGGAAGAGCCAAAAGCCACACACGAAGAGGAAGACAAAGAAAGCGGAGGTGATGGAGAAGAACGAGAAGAGGCGAGAGAGGGGAAGAAGAGGACAGGCCCGGATCGCCGCCCAACAAAGGAAGTCGAGCGCCCGCAAAAACCCCGCCCGCGCACAAAGGAACAATAAGACCTCCGTTAACTGTTAAGACAAAAATAAGGAGGATAATGACGACGTTAATGTCACAATGGAGCCGATGCGAGCGAGCGTCGGCGCGGCGCATGCGTAGCGACAGCCTATTGTCTCGCCGTGGATTTATCCTCAGAGACGTCTTCTGCGCGAATGGGCGACGGGCGCTCGCTGTTCACTCCTCATCCTCCATCCTCCTCCCTCTGGCTCCCTCCTCCCCTCCTCTGGCTCCCTCGGCCTCCCCTCCCTTCTCTCCCTTCCCTTGCCCGCGATCTCCTCGCCGTCCCCTTCACTCGGTCTCCATTCCTCCTTTTCCCTTTGGTACCCTCCCGGTGCTGTCTTCGGACTCCGCCTTCCCCTAGTTTTATTCCTTCGTCTTCCTTCCCTCATTCTTCCTTCGGTCTACCCATTTCCTTTGGCTTTCACCCTTCTTCCTCCCTTTAGCCTCCTAACTTTCCCCTCTCTTTAACCCCATTTCTCCCACTCCCCTCGCCTCTCCGTCTCCTCACTATTATTTACTTTACACCTTTCGTCCCCCAACCGCTAGTCACTTTCCTTCGGTCTCCACTTCGGTAAACTTGTCGCCATTTCTCCTGGAATGTAGATGTAGTTGTTTAAATAGACACAAAGACTTCTGGTTCTGATTTGGGTAAGATATTTTTTGAGAAAAATATATCTTTACCATGATTACCTGCATGTTTAATCTACCCACAGTTGCATTCTGGCTATGAAAGGTTTTTGCTCCACACCAGCACATAATTACGAACGAATAATTACATAGTTATGCTGATGGATTACGTAAGAACAATCATAAGAACAACTGTTCAATGTATTGCATTTGTGTGTCTTGCACCACACTACCCTTCCCTCGACCTTCTTACTTCCTCGTTTTTCTTATATCTCTCTCTTTCTTTCTTGGTTCTCTTTCTTCTATTTTTCTTCACTCTTTCCTCCGTTCACTCTCTCTCTCTCTCTGTCCCTCTGTCTCTGTCTCTGTCTGTCTGTGTCTGTCTGTCTGTCTGTCTGTCTGTCTCTCTCTCTCTCTCTCTCTCTCTCTCTCTCTCTCTCTCTCTCTCTCTCTCTCTCTCTCTCTCTATATATATATATATATATATATATATATATATATATATATATATATATATATATATATATATATATATATATATATATATATATTATATTATATACATATATATATCAGCATCGCTTCTTCTCTACATCTCCTCTGGTTATTTTCGTCCCATTGTGAAATAGTGATGGTGAGTGAAGGCAGTAGTCCGGTGACAGTGATATAGTGAGTTGTGAATGGGAGAGGCTATGGCGAGGCCGAAGAAAAGTCGTAATGAAGTTAGATGCGCTGAGAGGACAATGGCGGCTGGCGTGAACGGTGTGTGTGGACGTTATCGTACTACGGAACGGCGGCCTGAATGTCGGTCTGTTGCACTGTCGCGTAAATACGTCGTTTGGTATCCTCTCTCTCTCTCGCTCTCTCTCTTTCTTTCTTTCTTTCTTTCTTTCTTTTCTTTTTCTTTCAATATTTCGTTCTTCCCTTTTTTTTCTTTCTCTTTCTCTCTCTTCCTCGTTCTTTCTCTCCCTCTCTCCTCTTTCTCTCTTTCTTTCTTTCCTTTTCTCTCTCTCTCTTCTCTCTTCTCTCTCTCTCTCTTCTCTCTCTCTCTCTCTCTCTCTCTCTCTCTCTCTCTCTCTCTCTCTCTCTCTCTCTCTCTCTCTCTCTCTCTCTCTCTCTTCTCTCTTCTTCTTCTTCTTCTTCTTCTTCTTCTTCTTCTTCTTCTTCTTCTTTTTATTCTTCTTCTCTCTCCCACAATGCCTTAACCCATTTTTCTGTAAACCTATTAATCCATATATTTTTAGTATTATCGTTATCTTCATTATTTTTTAAGTGAATCGGATATCTCATTATTAGCATTCATTGTCTTCATCACTGTTTTCATTTTTCTTAGATCTAATCATTTCATTATCAACAATTCATTATTACTATTCTTTTCATTATTTTCGGATGTGATTCTAATATTTCATTGTCACTCATTTTCACCAGAAGTGATTTCTGTTTCCTCAGCCTCCCCTCAACCATCATCACCATTCCATTATCATCATTTTCCTTATCATCATTTTCATTATCGTCATTTTCCTTATCATCATTTTCATTTTCATCATTTTCATTTCATTCATTTTCATTATCATTTTTCATTTTCATCATTTTCATTTTCTTTTTCATTTTCATCATTTTCATCACATTCGGATGCGATTTCCTCAGCTTCCCTCCCATCCCCTCCAAGCAGTCCACACCCACACTGCACCCTCCCCTCCTTCTCCCTCACCTCCCTCTCCCCTCCTTCCCATATAGTCCACACACGCCCCCATATCCTCCCCATCCCCTACCCTCACTCCTTGCAGTCCACCCCCACCTCCCCTCCCCCACCCCCTCCCAGCCCGCCTCCAAGCAGTCCACACCCACCCCTTCCCCTCCACTCCAATCCATCCCCCCCCACTCCCTATCCTCCCCATCCTCACCCTTCCCTCCATGCAGTCCCACCTCTCCTCCCCCTCCCTCCTCCCCCTCCCACCCCACCCACCTCTCCCTTCATGCAGTCCCACCCACCTCCCCCTCCTTCTCCCCCTCCCAGCCCCCCTCCCCCCCCTCCCAGTCCCCCACCCCCTACCCTCCCCCTCCCCCCCCCCCATCCCCCTCCCCCTCCCCATCCTTCCCTCCATGCAGTCCACCTCCCCCTCCCCCCCCCGCCCCCCCCCCCCCCTCCCCCTCCCACCCCTCCCTCCATGCAGTCCCCTCCCCTCCCCTCCCCCTCCCAGCCCCCTCCAAGCAGTCCGCACCCGGGAACCAAACCTCTCATTACAGATTTCGAAACCCGCGGAATCCTTCATCTGGCGGCGGCGGGAGCGGGCGAGGACGCGACGAGAACGGAGCTGCGAGCCGGTCCTTCGGGCTGAGGCGGCCTCGAAGGGCGGCCGCGGTCTGGCTTCTGGCTCGGAGAGATGTTCTATCGAAAGAGGAATTGCACTCGCGCTTCTGTGTGTGGATATGTGTGTATGCATATATGTATATATAAATATGAATAAATGAATATGTATATATATATATATATATATATATATATATATATATATATATATATATATATGTGTGTGTGTGTGTGTGTGTGTGTGTTGTGTGTGTGTGTGTGTGTGTGTGTGTGTGTGTGTGTGTGTCCGTGTGTGTTAATATACATACATGCATATGTGTGTGTGTGGTAGTGTGTGTCAGTATACACATATACATGTATACATAGATACATGTGTGTGTGTATGTATATATGTATGTATACATATATATATATATATATATATATATATATATATATATATATATATATAATATATATATATATTATATACATATATATATATATATATATATATATATATATATATATATATTATATATATATATATATGTGTGTGTGTGTGTGTGTGTGTGTGTGTGTGTGTGTGTGTGTGTGTGTGTGTGTGTGTGTGTGTGTGTGTGTGTGTGTGTGTGTGGGTGTGTGTGTGTGTGTGTGTGTGTGTGTAACAAGCATTAGTTTAAATGAAAAACTACGAGGTCACAGATGAAGGCTGACGATGCTGTCTAACATTTCTTTTTTCTTCTTTTCTGCTTTTTACGAATCTCTTTCTTGGATTTTATTGTCTCCTTTGTTCCTCTTTCTCCTCTTCTTCTTCCTCCTTCTGTTCTGTTTCCTATTATTTTCATATTCTCATTCTATACTCTTTATTATTCTCCGTTATTGCCTTTGACTTATTTCATCTCTCTCTCTCTCTCTCTCTCTCTCTCTCTCTCTCTCTCTCTCTCTCTCTTCTCTCTCTCTCTCTCTCTCTCTCTCTCTCTCTCTCCTCTCTCTCTCTCTCTCTCTCTCTCTCTCTCTCTCTCTCTCTCTCTCTCTCTCTCTCTCTCTCTCTTGTAGTATTTGTTAGTTAGTTTCTTGGTTGGTTTGTTAACAGGATAACTCAAAAAGTTATGAACAGATTTTTATGACAGTTTTACTGAAGGTGTGTCTTAGCCTGACTTAGATGCCATCAAAATTTTGTGGTGATCTGGAGTATGATCCTGATCCAGGATTGTTTTATTAATTACATCAGTATTTTATTATCATTACCTTTATTATCTCCGTCATGATGGTCATGTTTGCGGACGTCACCAGTGTACTTGAGAAAGAGGTGATTTTGATGTAATTTTTCAATGTGAATTGTTTTATTGCATGAGTCACCCTACTGCCCTGGCGGAGGTATGCGCTCTCTGAGTGCTTCTAGTCATCATTATTTCGTTTTTCATTTTTTATTCCTCAGATGTATCTGTCCTCTTCTCCCCCCTTCCCCCTCTCCCTTATCACCAAGCCCCTTTTACCATCTCCTCCCTCCCTCCCCTCCCCCCCTACCTCTCTGCCTCTCCCCTCCCTCCCCTCCTCCCTCTCCTCCCTCAAACCTCCTTCCAAATAAGACAGCAATTCAATAAATCCGCCTGGAGGTCCTGCAGATGCACCATCGGCCACCATTTGGTCCCCACCTCCTGATCCCCCGCCCCCCCCCGGCCCCAGTCTCCTCCGCCCCTTGCCACCCCATCTCCCCTCTTCCCACGGGCCTCACAGTCCGATTCGGTAGTCGTCCTTAACCCTCCTCCTTAACCCTCCTCCTCCTCCTCCTCTCCCTCTCCTCCTCTCCTCCTCTACCTCGCCCTCACTACCCCTACCCCCCTCTCGCCCTCCATGGCCTACCCCCCCCCCCTTCCCGACCCGCCCCTCCCCAAGGAATCCTCAAACCGCACTTTGAGCTTAAATGATGAACGGACATTTTTCCCACGGGAAGATCTGGTCAGCGTCCCCCTCCCCCTCTCCTCAACCTCACCCTTAACCCCCTCCCCTCACCCTTAACCTCCCCCCCTTTCACCCGGCGACAGCAAGTGATAAAACGGGGTGGGGGGGGGGCATTCGAGGCGATCGGAGGACGAGCAGAGGCTTCGAGGCCGAGGTGTCGGGGAGAGGACCGGAGAGGAAGAGAGGGAGGGAGGTTCGAGGGTGAGGAGCTGATCGGGGCGAGAGGGCGAGGTGTTCGAGGGAGAGGGACCGGAGAGCGAAGAGAGGGAGGGAGGTTCGAGGGTGAGGAGCTGATCGGGGCGAGAGGGCGAGGTGTTCGAGGGAGAGGGACCGGAGAGCGAAGAGAGGGAGGGAGGTTCGAGGGTGAGGAGCTGATCGGGGCGAGAGGGCGAGGTCGTAGCCCGAGGTGGAGTGTAAAGGCCGAGATTGAGGTCGACGTTGAACGCGAACCATTTTTTGCGTGAAAACTGTGACGGAAATCTGGTGACCTGTCTCTCCAAGGTACTTAAAGACGTCATTACCTTTAAGACATGTGTATTTAAGCTATGTATTAAGACTTATGTATACCTTTAAGACATGAATACCTTTAAGACGTACACCTTTAAGACTTAGAGCTTTGTATACCTTTAAGAACTTATGTATACCTTTAAAAACTTATGTACCTTTTAACCTTTAAGCTTATTTATACCTTTAAGCTTATGTATACCGGTATAAAGACTTATGTATACTTTAAAAGCTTATGTATACCTTTAAGGGCTTATGATATACCTTTAAAGCTTATGTATACCTTAAGACTTATGTTACTTTACACGGCCTTTAAAGGTCTTATGTATACCTTTAAAGCTTATGTATACCTTTAAGACTTATGTGAGCTTTTGTAAGCTTATGTATACCTTTAACTTAAGACTTATGTATACCTTTAAAGCTTATGTATACCTTTAAGACTTATGTGTACCTTTAAAGCTTATGTATACCTTTAAAGCTTATGACTATGTATACCTTTAAGTGAAAGACTTATGAGCTATGAACTTTTAAGACATGTGTACCTTTAAAGCTTATGTATACCTTTAAGACTTATGTATACCTTTAAGACGTACACCTTTAAGACTTATGTATACCTTTAAAGCTTATGTATACCTTTAAGACTTATGTGTACCTTTAAACTATACTTTTATGTAACCTTTAAAAGCTTTAAGACTTATGTATACCTTTAAAGCTTATGTATACCTTTAAGACTTATGTGTACCTTTAAAAGCTTATGTATACCTTTAAGACTTATGTATACCTTTAAAGCTTATGTATACCTTTAAGACTTTATGATACCTTTAAAGCTTATGTATACCTTTAAGACTTATGTATACCTTTAAAGCTTATGTTTACTTTTAAGACATGTGTACCTTTAAAGCTTATGTATACCTTTAAGAGTATACTTTAAGCTTATAAGACTTTGTATTTTTAAATTTATGTATACTTTAAAGACTTATGTATACCGCTTTACCTTTCAAGCTTATGTATAAGCTTAAGGAAGCTTATGTTTACTTTAAGACATGATGTAAAGCTTATGTATACCTTTAAGACTGTATACTTAAGACGTACCTTAAAGCTTATGTATACCTTTAAACATGTATACCTTAAGACGTACACTTTCAGACTTATGTATACCTTTGACATGTACACCTCTAAGACTTATGTATACCTTCAAGACACACATTAAGACTTCTGTGTACCTTTAAGGCCTGTGTAGCATTAAGACTTTTATGTCACCTTAAGACTTCTGTGTACTTTTAAGACTTCTCTGTAGGTTTAAGACTATGTACCTTGAGTCCTCCTTTCCCAATTCCTGTTCTTCCTTAAATCAGATACCGTCGGAAGGACATGTCAGTAGCGAATAAAGTTGACCAAGCTGAGATTATGCGCAATATCACCTTTAACTCCCCCCCACCCCACCCCGTCCCCTGTCGCCTGCCCTTGCCTCAGTGCTCACCCCCCTTCCTGCCCCCTGCCCTTACCTCCATGCCCCCCTGGCCTGGGCTTGCCTCGACGCTCCCCTTGCGCTTGCAGGGGACCTTGTCCTACCCTGAGTGATTTCAGGGCCTCTCCCCGAGCGCCCACAAGCGTAAAAAAGTTGAAACCTTGTGCTATTATGTAAAGGTCCTTTGACATTTAGATTATGAGAGCAGCTTCTACCGCACATTTCTGGAACCGATTTCATCTGGATTTAGATTCCAACAATGGCGGCGAGGTCTGGCCGACGCCGTGAGTGAGACGATCCCTTGGAGCGGTGCGTCGGCGGCCCAGGGACGGCCCTCCGAGGGGAGGCCGCAGCAGGCAGGGCGCCCTGTCTTAACACGTGTCATTATGGGGCAGATGCTGACACTGAGACATAACAGTTGTCGTCATTGACCATTTTTTTAGCTTTTTTTTCTAGTGTCACCATGGCCGCGGGGATCCTGCACGGCGGAGGGACTGTCCCTTGCGTCCTGGGAACTGTCAACCGTCGCCCTCCTTCCCGCGGGCGCCGCACATGTGCCGGGCGGCCCTTGCGCGACGCCTGTGCTGGCCGCCCTCCGCCCCAGCAGGGTATGGGACATTCCTCGCATCCTGGTTGTCCCTGCCAGCCACCTCGTCCGCGTCCCTTGAGGAGTCCTCTGTTCGCCCCGCGGATCGCCGTCGCCACGATCGATATTGCGATCACTATAATCTCCCTGATCGCCGCCCACGTCATCACCACCACCAAGGCCCCGCCCACCTCCGCCACCTCCACAGCGACGGCCCAACGTCCATCCACACCATCCACACTACCAGCCTCACCCGCACGCATTCCGGACGACCCTCCGCCTTCGCCGCCCACAGGAGCCACGGCGGGGACCACGGCTTGGGGCGCCGATCCCAATCTGCTCGGACGAAGCGACTGCTCTTCTCTGTCTGAATTTATGCGTGAAATGAGAATTCTGGCGAACCATACCGGGGGGGGGGGGAGGCCGGGGGAGGAGACTAAGGGAGGAGGGAGGCCGGAGAAAAGGGGGATAGGGAGGGGGACGGAGGTACTTTGACCATTTTGTGAATCGGCCGATTTCACTATTTCGTCCGCTGTGCCCGCTTCAGATTTATCTCAATAGAATCACTAACGTCATCTTTTTGGGGAAGTGTTTTGAAAATTACTGTGGTGGCAGAGGAGCCCGAATATTACGATGTCACCGCTGACAGTTACATAAACATTACATGACAGCCACAACAGTATTATTATCAGCACAATTATTATCGTTGTCGTTATCATGATCATTGCCATTATCTTCTTTAATCATCATCAATGGTATCATTATGAATATCATTATTATCATTATCATCATCATACTTATATATTCATATTATAATATTCATCATCATTACTATTATCATCATCATCATACTATTATCATCATCAATCATTACTATTATCATCATCATTATTACTATTATCATCATCATCATTACTGTCATCATCATTACTATGATCATTAAAGTCATTACTGTTATTATATCATTATCATTATCATTTTTTATCATTTTATCATTATTATTGTTGTTGTTGTTGCTGTTATCATTATCATTGTTATTATCATCATTATCGTTATTGTTTATTGCAGTTATGATTAATGATTTTTGTTACTGTTGTTATTACTATCATTTTTACTTTTTATTATCATCATTATCATTATCATTTTTATTGTTATCATTATTAGTAGTAGTTATATCATCATCACTGTTATCATTATTAATATTAATTATTTATATATTAATTATTAATATCATTATTTTTTTCTATTATCATCATCATCATTCTTATTATCATCATTATCATATTTAATAATATTTTTATTATCACCGTTTTTATCCATCAATATGATAATTATTAGTGTAATTGGCATTATAGTTATTATCATTATTATCAATTTTATTATCAGTATCATTATTATCGTCATTATCATCAATACCGTTATTACTACTATTTTCACCATTGCTATCGTGATCATTATTATCTTTATTATCATTATTAATATCATCAATCATTATATCAATCATAATTGTTATTATATTGCTGTTATCATTATTAATGTTATTATTGTTAGTGTCATTATCTTTATTATTACTATTAGCATTGCATTTGTTGCTTACATCCTCTTTATCGTGATCATTATCATCATTGCTTGCATTCTAATTGTTGTTGCTGTTGTTTTTACTATCATTGCTGCTCCTATTGTTATTATCACTACTATCATTATCATCAATTTTATCCCTTTTATTCTAATTGCCATATTATCGATTGTCAATATCATGATCTGATCTTATAGTTACTATCATTATCATTGCTATCACCATCATCATTACAATCATTTTCATCTTTATAAAGATAGTAAGAGATAGAGAGAGAGAGAGAGAGAGAGAGAGAGAGAGAGAGAGAGAGAGAGAGAGAGAGAGAGAGAGAGAGAGAGAGAGAGAGAGAGAGAGAGAGAGAGAGAGAGAGAGAGAGAGAGAGAGAGAGAGAGAGAGAGAGAGAGAGAGAGAGAGAGAGATAGAAAAAACATAGACAGACAGATAGATAGACAGGTATACTGGCTGGCAGAGGCAGAGTAAGAGAGAGGGGGCGAGGGAGGAAGGGAATAATCAGAGAAATCAGTTTGCCAAGTCCCCAGTTCGCCAGCTGATTCCACGCGCACATAAGACCTGCTGTGCGTGGTGGGTAAGAGAGGAGCGGTGAAGTCGGCGGCTAAGGTACAGACGCGTAGGCAGTGAGGGCGGCAAGGGAAAAGCCGGCTTCGAGGGGTTCCGGGCGGCGAGAAATAACTCATTTTAACGAACGTTGCAGCCACCCCGAGGGCAGAAACCGATCAGTCGGCGGCGTCTGGATAGTATCGCGGCAGCCCCTTGTGTCACTTTTGGCAGCTCGTCCTCTTTTTTCTATGACGTGCATGCTAATTTTCGTCTTCGGATTTTGTTCTTTGTGTTTGGTTATTCGGACGTGATTCGACATGCAAGACCACAAAAAGTCTTTGATAAATGATAGAAAATTCATATGTATTGCCTGTTTTGAGTATTCAAGGCGGTATTGACGTATTAAATATATAAATCAGTGGAATCATATTTAATACGTTATACTACTAGTAGACCAGACCTGAGAAGTAGAAATATTTTTAATCCCAGAAACTAAATGTAAACACGGAAGAATTCAAGTAAGGTGAAAGATCACCCGCATAAATCATATTCATACTGCTGATGATAAAAGTAATAATGTTGATAATAATGGTAATGATAATGATAATTATAATAATAATAAGAAGAATGATGATAATAATAATAATAATAACCATAATGAAAATAGTAATAATTCTTATGATGATGATAACAAGATAACAACAATAATAATAACAATGATAAAGATGACTGAAGTACAATACCAGCTGGCTGCACGTTCCTGCCCTGGCATGGAAAAGTTCATGAGATTTTTCCCCAAGAAACAAAAGTCAGAAAGCGCTGGCAGTTCGTTCGTGTCGGCTGCGACCAGTAGCAAAAATACGAAGCAGCAGCGATACCCGTCCTGAATATGTTATGAAAGGAAAATGTGAAAGGTTACATTCTTCTTTAAAGTCCTCGCCTTCCTTGGCACACCTGAATGTAATTTTGCTTTACAGCTTGCCCACCGCGAGTCAGAAACATTTATTGCGGGCATGCATTAGTATTAAATTAATGTTACCTTTGCAGAACTGAAGAAATTAGCATGCGATAGTTAAAGTCGCCGAGAACTGTCATGCTGAGAGACGATCCCGAAAGAGAAGCGGGATGAAATCAGTGATATTATCAGCGTGATTAATCCTACCCCCTACACCGCCTCGCCAGCCCTCACAGACCGCCGGGGGCCGCATGCCAGGCCGCATACAGCCCCCCGAGGCCGCATGCCAGACCCCAGACGACCCACGACGTGCCCCTCCACCCAGCCTCGTCGGCCTCACGAGATCCCCCGAGAGCGGAAAAAGCGCGGATGCTGCAGATGCCGGAGCGATCCATTAGCATCCTCGGCCCGGCGATGCACCTCCTCGAGCGGGTCGTGACCGCGTCGCTCGGCTGGCACGGGAGGAATCCGCACGGACCTCGACCTGACCCGCTCGGGCCGCCCTGGGCGAGGGGGGAGGGCGGGACGAAGGGGGGAAGGAGAAGGAGGAGGAGAGGAGGAAAAGGAGGGGGAAGAAAGAAGGAGGAGGAGGAGCATGTAGGAGGAAAATGAGGGGAGGAGAAGAGGAGGGAGGAGTAGGTGTAGGAGGAAAATGAAGAGGAGGAGTAGAAGAAGGAAGACGAGGAACAGGTGTAGGAGGAAAAGGAGGAGGAGGTGAAGGAGAAGGGAAAAGGAGGTCCAGAAGAAGAAGGAAGGGGTGGAGGAGAGAGAGAAAGAGCAGAGGTGGGATGTT
>NW_020869413.1:234915-237415 GCF_003789085.1 Penaeus vannamei | reverse complement strand
GCCGAGGGTGCGTAGGAGCTGCAGACTGAACAGCGCAGCAATATCTTATGTTCAACCTATTTTTACGTCGTGTTCTTTTACATGTAAACCGATTATGATTCACAGTCGCATATTTATTTTGGAAAAATACTGGACATGTAATGTAAGCAGTAGTTTAGCCCCATTAGTGAAACGATAGCTTTTGGCACATTGGCCGGGACAGAGAGACAGGTTCTCGTCTCGCTGGACACGAGAGTCAAGGCATTTTTCCATAGACCGTCTGTCTGTGATGCAAGTCCTTCTCCCGTGGCTGTTAGATTTTACGCGGCCTCCTTGACCGTGAATCCTTAATTACCAGGAACTTTTCTTTCAATAATTATGACATTTTGCTTGAGCTTCAAGCCTCTCAAACTCGGCTCTCGGTTACCCCTTAGCACTTTTTCCAAGAAAACTAAGCAAATAACCTACCTTAGGTATTTGATGATAAAGCTGCCAATCTCTATCCAGATTTGCAAATATGATTATAAAACAATCCCCTCTTAATCTCTTTAAAGTCGAAACATTGCCATAAAGACCCGGTTTTATCAGCTGTTATTTTTCTTCGAGACGAATCGACGCCGATCACAGAGGCATTTCGTTTCCCAAAGAAAACTATCTACGGAATCTCAAGTGGGCGTCGCATGGAGCGCCCGCGGGGGAGCGGGCGGCCCCTACAAGAGAAGCCTCGGACTGAAACCTTGCGTCGCCGCAAACCCACCGGAGGAGAGAGGCAAAATAATCCCGAAATTTGTCAAGTAATTTCTGGATGATTGGTTGCCTGGAGCGGGCGGGGCGCGGCGGTCCTCACCAACCCTGGGAACGGGAGGTGTGTCCTGCGCAAGATGGCGGCGGGCGGGGGCAAAGGAGATTTTTTTAGGGGTGTCTTTTTTTCGAGAAGGTACCCAAAGCAAAAAAATGGGGGGGGGGTGAGAGGGAGAGGGGAAGGAAGAGAAAATGGACTTCAAAAGAATACGAGGAAGCGAGAATTGTCGTGTCCACGCCTACTCAAGCCCGGCTTTGGGAGGGGAACTTCAGCTTGAACTCGTCCAGAAAGCGCCTTTGTGTTTGAAGAAAAAGGAGCAAAACCATCGGCCAAAATCTGGAACTTTGAGAAATCTGGCAAAAAAAAGAAAGATATTCAGGAATAAAGAGACAGAAATCTAAATTGTCAGTGAAGAAATTTTAGTGATGAGTGAGGCAATCATGTTGAGGATAATTATGATGAAATGAAGAGTTTCGAGGACTCCAACGCCTGGAAGGGAGGGAGGGGCTACAGAGGGGGGAGAGGAGGCTACAGATTATCGAGGGAGAGGGGGGCTGCAGAGGGACGAGGGAAAGGAAGGAGAGAGACGAGGGAGAGGAAGCTTCAGAGGGAGAGGGAGAGGAAGGCTTCAGAGGGGAGAGGGGGAGGGGGAGGGGCTACAGAGGGGTGCGGGGGAGGGAGGTGGCTACAGAGGGTTAGAGAGAGGGAAGGGGGAGGGAGGGGGCTATAGAGGGGTAGGGAGAGGGAAGGGCTATAGAGGGGAGGGGGAGGGAGAGGGGGGGAGCTACAGATGGGGGAGAGAGAGGGAGCTATAGAGAGACGATAGCAAAGGAGAGGGCTACAGTAGGGGAGGGAGAGTGAGGGAGCTCAGAGGGGGAGGGAAAGGGAGGGGTCTACAAAGGAGCGAGGGAGAGGGGAGGGAGAGCGGTTCCAATCGATGGTTCTCAGCGATAAGTGCGTTGGTCATGATGGTTCTCGGGTTCTGCCTTATGGTTCTCAAGTCCTACTAGATCCTCCGGCTGGACACGCCATTCGACTTTTTTTCTCACTTTTTTTTGTTTTCTCTCTCTCTCTCTCTCTCTCTCTCTCTCTTTCTCTCTCTCTCTCTCTCTCTCTCTCTCTCTCTCTCTCTCTTCTCTCTCTCTCTCTCTCTCTCTCTCTCTCTCTCTCTCTCACTCACTCACTCTCTCTCTCTCTCTCTCTCTCTCTCTCTCTCTCTTTTTTTTTTTTTTTTTTTTTTTTGTCCCCCCTTTCGTAGAACACTACTTTGATTCCCTACTACTACCGGTTACCAAGATTGATACGCGCCGGAGATTACCTCGAGATGCCGCATTACCGGTATCCAATATACTGCTCTGACGTGTGCATGGGTATATATATATATATATATATATATATATATATATATATATATATATATATATATATATATATATATATATATATATATATATATATATATATATATATATATATATATATATATATATATATATATATATATATATATATATATGTAGTGGTGTGTGTGTGTGTGTGTGTGTGTGTGTGTGTGTGTGTGTGTGTGTGTGTGTGTGTATGTGTGTGTGTGTGTGTGTGTGTGTGTGTGTGTGTATGTGTGTATTCATATCTATTTTTTTCTTTCTTTCTCTCTCTCTCTTCCTTTCTTTTTTTTCTTCTTTTTTTTTCACTGGGAACATTCCCATTCTTAAAAGATAC
>NW_020869413.1:204915-214915 GCF_003789085.1 Penaeus vannamei | reverse complement strand
ATATATATATATAATATATATATATATATATATATATATACATATATATAAACGGTTTTCTTTAGTTTTCATGAAAACAAAATTATAAAATAATAGGTACAATGGTTGCATGAGAGATACATAGAGAGAGAAAGAACAGCCATACAGAAAAACATTCAACTACTTCGCAACGACCCGCGGACATGCACCACTGCACACGCAGACTCACAAATTCTCAGACAAAAGCAAACGTAAATACACACACATATATCAATACTCGCAAACACACGCAAGACCACATAACGGTTGCAAAACAAACTTCCAACCAGCCGTTTAAACCCGATCACTGGGCTGGTTACATTCCCAGAACATCTCATGTTAACGTCTCGATCGGAACTTCGAGAATGTCATCTTCCCTAACGAGTTCGCTTTAGTTCCCCCTAATTATTCGATGATGACGCAACGTATAGAAAACGTACTGTCGCTGTTGCGTTGTTCCTCGGTTGACGTAAAGAAGCGAGAGGTGTGAAAACATCGCCTCGGGAGAAGGGGGAAGGAGATGCTATGGAACAGCTGTTGTGGGTGCCCGAGACATTGCGTGCCCCTAATTAGGGCATGGCAGGGATAGTAAGGGAAGAGCAAGGTAAAGAATGCGGTCGGAGGAGCCCAGTGCATACGTTTCATGTTTGAAGAGCTGTCTGTCGGAACTGATGGCTGCCCCGTTGTTTATCACCGCCTCTTCCATCCGGGACTCAGGTCGGTCCAACACGTCTAAAAATGGAATTATTATAAAACCTGGACGAAAATATCTTCAAAATTTATGTTACAGTTCTTATAATGTCTTGGAAATATTGACCTACATTAACCCCGTTTAATATTCTCCTTTTAATGTGGAGAAACATGGAAAAGATAGCCAAAGATCTACAGTCCAGGTGAGGCGCGAGAGCCGTTGAGACACCGGCCAGAAGCGCCCGAAGGAGACACGAGACGAAGAAAAAATGAAAATAAAACCAGTATCAGATTTAAACGAATTATTCTTACTGCACCTCCACACCGCGCTTTCTAAAGGAGCTTAGAGACCCTTTTGTAATGACGACTTAATTCCAACGTGATTATCAACACAGACAAGACGGATGAAGCTGAGACAACGCTCCACCTCGCTCGCCTCTGATCTCTCGATCTCGAAGACTCAAGTTACAATCGGAATGTCACCGGGCGGGAGATTAGAGTGTAATGAACTTTGTGGTGTATTGGGCTGCGAGTCGGGGATCCAGTCGCCGACGAAACACACAGGAAGGCGCACGAGAAGACACGAAGGCCGCAGGAAGTCCCCTTGGTCGACACTCGGGAAAGTCTTGGGCGTCCGGGGGTGGGGGGTGCTTGGGGCGAAGGCAGTTGGGGTGGGGGAGGATGAAGTCAGCGTCGTCAGGATCTGCGTCAGTCATGTAATAAAGTGCGGGTCCGTAATATACGTCAGATCAAAGGGCGAGTTGAGGCGTTGACCGCGCCGCGACGAAGTTTCATAGCCTGCGCATTCTCGTCCTCGAGTGGTACTGGCGTATAGGAAAAAAATAAATCCATACCACTTCCCTTCGCTATCGACATCTGCTTTGGCGATCAAATAGGTTTACTACAGTACAGATAATTCAGAAGCCACGGAGATGAACACAAGAGGAGGAAAAGAGCGGGAATGAGTAAACGTAGTCCCGTTCGACTACAGGAGGCTCGCGCCAGTCACTTCCCTCCGAATCCGCACGCAGGACCCCACGCGCCGAGAGAAGACGAGCAGCGACCGCAAGAACGAAACTTCGAGAGGGAGCGCTGGATCCGCCGAGAGACTGGCATTCCGGTGCCCGACGGCTTCTACGACCCTAGTTGCCGCCGCACGACAGATGGCTGCCGGCCGATGAGACGCGCGCGCATCAGTACTCGCGCAGGTTCGCTCCCCCATCCCGCGGAACGAGAATTCGCAGGCGGAATCAAGCCTGGGGCAGGGTTCGGTCCCCAGGGGGAGATGGAAAGGAGAGGAGAGGAGGGGCGGATGACCGGACAGACAGAGTCCGAATATGCAACAGGACAGACAGACAGGGAAGCCAACAGAAAATACATTGACATCGAGCCCTCGCTTGTCTCTGATGATATTACAACACATACCCAATAGGTGGGTCAGAGTGCGTCACTCCTTATGCTTTAACACTACAAGCCAAAATTATCTATTTCACTTTTTTAACCGCATGACTACTACTTATTCTTCTGCTTTTCAGCTCGGCTTGAATATGGAAGTAGAGGGAACGCGCGATCTCTCAAACTTTTCGTTAAAGTTGCGAATAATTGGGAGAGAACACAGAGACAAGGACATGAGATATAACTATCCGCTCAGTGAATGATATGCAGAAACAGAATAGAGGATAAGAATAAATAGATAGTTTGACTCTCCAGTACTCACTTCTACGCGACACCTCTTAGATCCCTTAATGTAAAGTCGTCCTCCCTAATAATGGTAACTTAAATCTTGCGAAACATATTCTATTATGAATTCATGTGAGTAAAGTAAACGTTGTGGCTCTAAACATGTCTTCTCTCTGTGTGTCTTTCGTCTCATAAAATCTGAGTTGTGATATGTCTCTGCCAGTGTAATGACACTTCGAGATTAGAAAGAAACTCAGAATCAAAGCAAGGAGAGAGATAGAAGGAAAGATAATAATATATAGAGGCATTAATAATAATCGGAGAGAAGGCAAGTAAGTTCTAGTGCGCGCATACGGTAGGGCTGTTAGAGTTACATATATGGCGTTGATGAATTTAAGGGCAGATTTGGCGTTAGATATTGATCCTCTCTCTCCTTGACGTATTTACGGCGTGTCGTGTAGATCAAGGTAAAAAAGAAAGACTCATTTTAATAGTTACTTCTGTCTTAATTCCACTTTTCCCTTGCTCTCTCAGCAAATTTCTATATGAGAAAGCGCCTACCAATAACATTTTTTATTACTAGCAAATCGAGACATATGTACAGAGTCTGCAAAGGTAATGTATACAAGTAGTGTTATGTGTATTCAGGAAGTTAGTGACGTGACCTACATTCAACAAAAAGATAAGACAATAAAGAGAAGCAAACAAAATAAACGATAAAGCACCAGAGAATTTTCCGATTTAGCGACATGTATAGTAGACCTGAGAGAGAGAAGAAGTACGTGTAGGGTCCAGCGACAGCATGAGAGACTTATGTTCAAATGTTATATAGAGCATAGCATGGTTTTTAGAGCAGAGCATGAGAGAAAAGAGAAGGCAAGAAGTAGACGACGCGTAGAGAGAGCTGATTATCGATTCAGGTTAAGACGAGGAGGACAGGAATCAGAACTAAGAGAAACACAGACAGAACAAACAGAGCAAAAGACTTAGAGAGAGCGCGAAGACAAAGAGTACAATAGGAAGGGAAGAAGAAGACACAATAGACTGAGAGCACGAAAGGAGAACAAGAGTAAACGACAGATTACATAGAGACAGACGAGAGCGAGGTACATTCGAGACAGACACAGGGAGAGAGTGAGCGAACAGAGCGAGAAGAAAAACAAGAATAACGATAGAATAGAGAGAAGAAAGCGAGGAGACAGCCGAGGAAGAGAAAAAAGATAACACAGAGAAAGGTAGGCAGGACTGCTGATGGAATTCTTTTATGATGAAGCAAAATAATGAACGATATAGAGATTCATGATCGAAAGATAGGTGAATAACGCGCGCTCGATTATTGAAGGGAATATCACCCATCACTAAGAGATAAAATAATAAGAAATTAAATTCGAGAAACAAATTCAAACTAATATTCATAACACTCACCTATCCAATAAAAAAAGGTGAATTATGGCATAATAATTGATCGCACATTGGATCCCAGCTGCCTGGTAATAATAGTAATGTGTAATTAATAGCATTTGAAATGGGAGTTCAGTCATAGATGCTATAGGTAAGAAGAGAGAGGTGATAGGATAATCAGAATTCCGAGGTAGATGAATAGATAATGGATACTAAAGTAAAGACAATGATAATTGCCGAAACTGAGTTGATTATAGAAAGTAATAATAATGATGATTATAAATATATGCAATAATGAATGAAATAACAATCGATTTGATAGAATAGATGATTATGACAGTAAATAACAACAATGAAAATTCATTCATAGATAACAATGATGGTCATAATGAGGTAGATGGTGTCGTTCGGGTGCTAGTGATTGTGACAATAAATAGGTGTGAGTGAAAATTATAGTATTATAATGTAATTATGATGATGAAAGATAAACAATAGAATTGAGTAGATAGACCTCACGATTGGTAATATTGAAAAAGTAAATGAGAAACCGACAAGAAAAGAAACGATAAAACAGTGAATAAACGAAGGTTGAATTATACGAGTAATTTGTGGTTCAATGATTGATGCATCAGAAGGCCAAATAACCTCCCTGTAAAACCATAATTCAATTTTTCTTTGTGTTTTTCCTGTCCTTGATAAATTGCAATGCGAACGAAAATATGGAGTATTCAGGGTATTGATGATTTTCGAGTGCACGTCTGAGCTCAGTACGAGAAGAGATTACTCGCATGTGCGCATATTCTTGGGAAACGATGTTCTTTTGTGAGAGTATGAGAGATGTATGGAGTACAGACTGAGTAAGGAAAAGAGAGAGTGAGTGAGAAAGTAGTACTGAAATTCAGGATACATGGTGAAGGTCCCTTGTGTAAGATCCTGCATTTGCTAATCCTTAACTCTTCGATCTGTTGAGCCTTCTAGACCGGAGGAGAACTAGAGGATGAATAAGACTATATATACAATCCTTCTTCCTCAAGGGCGCCTGGGTTAAGGTGGACAAGAACGGGCGATAAGGTGTTTCTCTCGTAGTGTTCCCCGAGACTCTGGCCCGTGCGGCCGTCGGTCTGACAAGTACTCTGGTTCGCCACTCACTCATTGGTCGAGGCTGCCTCAGTGACTTAGATACCGAGGCTCGTGGGTGTCGGCCGAATGTTCCACTCACTTTCGCCCTCTCCCGCTCCTTTTCGTCCAAGCACGCGGGGATTCTGGAGCGTTTCTGCTTGCGTTTTGCTTCCTTTCGGCTGCTTGTCCCTTTGGTTTGCTGAAGGACGCAGGCGCAGAAGGAGATAAGAGATAAAAGAGAGGTGTTTCTCTTCGGGGAGAGGGAGAGCTAAGAACCACGGCAAAAACAAAAACTGATACACATACAGCGAGGGCGGGACGATGTGTGAGTGTGCTAGCGTGTGCGTGTGTGTGTACGTGTGAGTGTGTGTGTTGGTGTTCGTGGCAGTGTGCGCGACGGCACTGAGATCAACAGAACACCAGTTAGTCGGGTCGGAGGCTCGGGTAGTCGAGTGAAGGTTCGCCACGTGCTCTCTGTGATTCGCTCTCGTTCCCGCTCCCGCAGTTCCCCGCCCGTCGCCCGCCGCACAGCGCCTCTTGTATAATTCCGTGTACCACCTCTGTGTCCATGTGCATTACGTTCTGTACTTCGGATAAGAATTTGACTTCTCTAAGCTCGCCTCACTTCGACTTGGAACGCTTAGTTGTATAGCGGATGTAGAGCATCTCAAGAACTCAGTTGAATTGGTGAGGAAATCCAAAGTGTGATAGAATTCAGTTCGAGCTCCCGAGCAGTTCCGCGGGACACACTCGACTTCAGATTTACGTGGAAACAAATTCTAGATTGACGCATGTTGGACCATCGCTGAAACCAATGAAAAGCCACGACTTGACACCTCCTCTGTGCCCGGAGGGACTCTCACTTAGACGCTGAAACGGAAATAAGTGACGAATACAGGCCGCCCTTGCAGGAGCATGGGCTAACTGAATCCCGAAGCAGCACCTGTAGAAAATGTAGCTGTTGTGGCGACGTGGTGGAAGTCTTCTCCTCGTCGCCTGTGCCACTGCCACCGCTTAGCCCGGGCCAGTACGCACGAGTTGTAATTTGCATATGGTCATCGACGGAAAATAAAACATCGACGGATTTCTGATGTTCCGGTGACGAATAAAAAAGACTAATAGCCTATTAGTACCAGTGATGCAAATGAAACAATTTATTTTGAACTGCGTCCATTCTTGTTTACGGTGAAGTTACCAAACCCATGTGTGACGGTGTTGTGAGGCCCAGCATGTTCGAAAGATCTGCAGTCTTTGAGTGAAGTTTTACCTCGGTGGCATTGTGAGCAGTGCCCGAGTGCCTGTGCTGGAGACGCCACCAGGTTCAAGTGTCTGTCGTTGTGTCCACCAATGAATCCCAGACACCTTCCATTAGGAGTGCCACCAACCCTTCTTGAGGTAATTGTATAGTTGAGTTTTCTTTGGCCTTTCATTGTATGTTTGTGTGCCTGTGTGTGCGTGCGTGTGTGTGAGTGTGTATGTGTGTGTGTGAGTGTGTGCGTGCATGTGTATGGATGTGGGTGGGTGGGTGATGTAGATCAAACATGATTGTTTCCTAATTACGAGTTGCACTTATTAGAAGCAAGTATCTATCGTACACACTCTCCGTAATATCATTTCCGCCACGATTATTAAGAGGAAAAAATGTTCCTATTGTCTTATGAAATCTCAATGACTAAAGCCCAGATGCAGTGTATTTATCGTGTCCTCAATGATTCATAATGAAAGTGTCTCATCATCAGCAGGACACTGGCCTTGGTGTCTCCCCATGACCTGCTTAAATCTGCTCAGTTTCTGCTGATTGTGAATGCATTAGACTCTACCGAATCAACAATTCTAATCAATTCTATTCAGTTATCGCTTCGGCTGTTTTACCACACTTGAAATTGGAGAGCAGGGATTTCTTTGGCGTAAAGTGTCGTCGGAATGCTCATCTACCGAAGTGAAGCCATGGACATCACCCCCCACCCCTCCCTTGCATGGAAGTGAGTGAGAATATCTAGAGGCTCCTAAAGTTTCCTTGCTAAATCTTGCGTAACCCAGCCCGACCACGTGCCTCTGGCCCACATCGCATGTCTCGGGAGCACACATTATGAGCAAGGATTCGCCGTGTTCTCACACCACCGCTATGAAACCCGACATTTCATCCTTCCCTTGTGACCCTGCGGATACTGGTCTGTGGCCTGTCCCCTCCCCCACCCCCTTCTGTGCCAGATCTGTGTCATGATCACCACCGCAGCCGTTACTGCATCACCCGTCACCCGTCGCTGCACTGTACGTCACCCTTCGCTGCTTAATCCCGTCACTCACCATTACTCTTCACGTCATTCAGCTTTTCTCAATGTCAATGCCTTGACAGTTATCGGCGATTCATTGACAGGACCTTAGCATCACAGCTTCCTCGCGGTGACCTGATAGCGCCCTCTACCTGTGTCTCTCGCTCGATGTGGAATTACGTGCGTCTGTTACTTACTATGGCCTTCTTGATGAGTCTTGAGAACTATGTGAGTCAGCTGTTCATGTTTAGCTCAAATGGATGCTCTCTCTCTCTCTCTCTCTCTCTCTCTCTCTCTCTCTCTCTCTCTCTCTCTCTCTCTCTCTCTCTCTCTCTCTCTCTCTGGTACTTTCACTTATCCTCACTCTATTGTTTCTCTCTCTTACTTTCACTGTCATTCTCTCTCTCTCTCTCTCTCTCTCTCTCTCTCTCTCTCTCTCTCTCTCTCTCTCTCTCTCTCTCTCTCTCTCTCTCTCTCTCTCTCTCTCTCTCCTCTCTCTCTCTCTCCTCCCTCCCTCCCTCCCTTCTTCCTCCCTCCCTCCCCTTCCCTCCTTCCCTTCCCTTCCCTTCCCTTCCCTTCCCTTCCTTCCCTTCCCTTCCCTTCCCTTCCCTTCCTTCCCTTCCCTTCCCTTTCCTCCCTCCCTTCCCTCCCTCCCTTCCCTTCCTTTCCTTCCCTTCCCTATCCGTGTTAGGGTCCTTCCATCAGAGGTTAGTGTCTCCGTGTGGTTAGAAGATGGGCACGGAATAGCCACTCAGCGAGCCAGCGGTAATGGGAGATTTCAATGCGTCGCAAATACAGATCTAAGTCCATGTCGCAATGTGTTGATTTAGTTGGCGTAATGTTGTTAGGATAGAGAGAGAGAGGGGGGGAGGAGAGAGAAAGGAGAGGGAAGGAGGGGGGAGGGAAAGAGCGAGATAGGGAGGAAAGGAAGGAGGGAGGAGGGAGATAGGGAGGAAAGGAAGAGGGAGGGAAGAGAGAGGAGAATCAGCGAAAGAGAGAAGAGCGAAAGAGAGAGAGAAGAGAGAAGAGGAGAATGACAGCGAAAGAGAGAGAGAGACCACTGCCATGGTTAGCAGCGCTAGATATCTCAACCTGCCTGACCTGCAGTTGGTCCAGACCATCCTCTTCATTATACCGTGTTATCAAGCTTTATTACCATGTTTATTTAACAATAGAAGCCACACATCCAATATCTACTGTAAGAAGAAAGTAACGAAAAGAAAAAAAAAAGTATATGAATGCCACCACACAACTGAACGATATCGCGTAGTTTCGTTCTCTTGCGAAGTCAACGCAGAAAAAAAAAGATAAACGTAAAGTGCTATTATTTCGCAGCTTGCCCTGTTATTCCGCGACGAAGGACACGAAACTAGCAGCATACTAGCGCCCACTTCGCGTCCAGCCGCACGGAAGAGCTTTCGGAGAGAAAATAAATCCAATAGATTCATTTCTTAATTGGCTTCTGTAGCGCCATCGTCCGGCCCGGATCTCGGCTCTCTCGCAGAAAACGGGCGCCATTTTGCAACCGACTCGGTAGGGGCAAGAAGGAGGGGGTACGGAGGGGAAGGGGGAGAGAAAGGGGGAGAGGGGGTGAGGGGTAGTTGGTGAGGGGTGGGTGGGAGGGACGGGGGACCCTGAGATGCGCTCGGTGGGGTGAACCAGAAAAGGGGTTGGTATCTAGCTTGTGCCAAAGGGGGAGGAGGGAAGGGAGGGGAGAGGGGGGGGGGGGAAGACGATGCGCTGCAATTCGAAAGAAAGATTTTTTTTGTTTTCATGACCGTTCTTCATTTTCCTTTTTTTCGTTTCTTCTTCTTGTTTGTGTGTTTTTGCTTTTTTGAGAAAGGTCAGAAGGATGATAGGGAGTAAAAGCAAACTTGAAATGGAGGCGGGGAAGCTCTTCTCCCCCCCCCCCCCGGAGACTACCGGGGGGGGGGCGAACGAGCCGGATATGAAGAGGACAGAAAGACGTGGAAAGGGGGGGGGGGTAGGGGAGGGGGACGATGCGGGCGGACTGGGGGGGAGTAGATAGGGGGAGGGGGTAGCTCTGGCCAGTGGGGGTTGTTTGGAGGAGGAGAGGGGGGCTCGGTGGGGGGAGGGGGGTAAATGAGGTTATACTGCAGTGAAGACGCAAGGGTGTGCACATCCTCAAGAATGTGAAGCGAAATGGTGAAGACTAGGAGGGTGGGTTGGAGGAGGAGGAGGAGGGTGGGGAGGAGGAGGAGAAGGAGAGAGGAGGAGGGGGGTTGGGAGGAGGAGGAGGAGGAGGTGGGCTGGAGGAGGAGAGAAGGGTGGGGAGGAGGAGGAGAAGGGTGGGCAGGAGGAGGAGGAGGAGGGTGGGCTGAGGAGGAGGAGGAGGAGGAGAGGGTGGGCAGGAGGAGGAGGAGGAGGGTGGGGCGGAGGAGGAGGAGAGGGTGGGCTGGAGGAGGAGGAGGAGGGTGGGCTGGAGGAGGAGGAGGAGGGTGGAGGTGGGCTGGAGGAGGAGGAGGGTGGGCTGGAGGAGGAGGAGGAGGGTGGGCTGGAGGAGGGAGGAGGGGGCTGGCTGGAGGAGGAGGAGGAGGTGGGCAGGAGGAGGAGGAGGGTGGGAGGAGGAGGAGAGGTGGGCTGTGGGTGGTGGGCTGGGAGGACAAGAGTGGCTGGGCTGGGAGAGGACAAGAGGGCTGGAAGGAGGGTGGGCTGGGGGAGGAGAAGAGTGGGCTGGAGGAGGAGGAGGGTGCGCTGGAGGAGGAGGAGGGTGGGTTGAGGGAGGAGAAGGATGAACTGGAAGAGAAGGGTGGGCTGGGGAGGAGGAGGTGGGCTAGTGGAAGAGGAGGGGGGCAGGA
>NW_020869413.1:194915-202415 GCF_003789085.1 Penaeus vannamei | reverse complement strand
CCGAGAGATCGCGTTCAACCTCAGTCACGTGATTTTCGCACGATCGGATGCCTCGCTGTTGACGGTGTGGTTTGATTTCTGTGATATGATCGTGCGATATATTTCTCGTCGCGCGATTAACTTTCCTTTGTCTCCGTTTTACTTTCACTTTACTTATCTTTTCCTCTATTTTTTGTCAATAATAGTAATTCAAAATTACAGTAATTATTATCAATTACCTATCCTGAGAAATATATATATGTATATATATACATATTGTAGAGGAAATTACAGGATTTGTAGTTAAAACATTCAGGAATCACAAAATGAGATTATTTCTTTAAAGAAAGATAAATTTTGAAAAAAGGTGGCGATTCTTACGTGATAGTAATAAATAACCCGAATGAAAATGGTAATTAGATGCTAAATGAGGTAACAAAATCTAAGCACTCTTATCGCCAAATTTCGCAGTCGTTACAGCAGTCACATCAAAATTTCATTTTATTCAACTACATTACCTCATCGCCAAAAAATCTAAGTTTAGCCAAACCAAACAGTCACATACAAAATTCATTTTATTCAACTACATTACCTTAATTATTTTTCACTTGCCCCATTGGGAGTGAAAATGCGCAGTTAGACCAAAGACAATCAGAACATACGTCATACACCTTGCATCTTTGCAATGAAGAAAGTGTAGTTGTGTGTGTGTGTGTGTGTGTGTGTGTGTGTGTGTGCATGTGTGTGTACATGTGTGTGTGTGTGTGTGAAAGTTAGAGAGTGAGTATGTAACACTGTGAATTAGAACATGAATTTTAACACTAAACCAATTCCAGAATTCAAATTAATCAGCCAAGCTATCAATGCCTTGTATTTCATTCGTATTTTCCCAAACTGCAACTTTTCCCCTGTGAGTTGCCAGAAGCACGATGTCTAACGCCCTTCTCTCCCCCCAGGCCGCCGACAGCCTTCGGGGCGCCGCCTGATGTTGGTTTGCCGGCCGCCCCAACCTGCGCCATGCCTGCTGCTTCGCCCTCCCGCCCTACCCCCGCCGCCCCCAGGCCCTTCACGCCCGCCCCGGGGTACGCCCAGTACCACATGGCAGTGGTACATGCGTCGCACATGCCCACTGGATATGGTAGTCGACCTTCGCTCCCCAGCCCGCGGTACCTCGGAGTGCCACCTGGCAACCACCTGGCAGCGGCACTCACTCAGCCGTCGCCCCCAGGACTGCCCAGGTCACGCTCGCCGCGCCCTTCCCCCGTCCAGTACGAGGCTGTGCAACCTCCGGCGAGAGCCATGCCTCCCGCATTTCGCCCTGTGGGCATCCACGGCGCCCTCAGCTCGCCCAAGCAGGCGTCCGTGTGCCCCGAGGCCCGTGGCTCGTACCCGGCGCCTGAACTCCCCGAGAGCCACCCGGTGCAGTGGCCCTCCGACGCGCCCCTGCCTGGCTCCGACATGCCCTTCGACCTCTCCACGCACAACCGGGAACCCCGCATGTCGCCGGCCTCCAGACCTCTCGACCTCTCGGAGTCGGAGCAGCCGCTCGACCTCCGAGTGAAGAAGAGGCATCAGGAGGAGGACGAGAACATGAACATCGTCGTGCGCCGGACGCCGCCCACGCCGCCCCGACGGCCCGTCTCGCCCAAGTACGTGAGTGCGGGCCACGGGTTCCGGTCACCGCACCCGCACGAGGCGCCGCCCGCGCCCGTGGAGAGTGAACACAAGACCAGCAGCCTCCCGCTGGTGCACGTGACCAGCCCGGTCAGCACGCGCACGCCGCCCGTGGTGTATCCCCAGCCAGTCCACCAGCCCGTGCACCACACCGTGCACCACACTGTGCACCAGAGTGTACATCAGACTGTACACCAGCCTGTTCCCGTGTACACTGAATGTCGACCTCTACCTCCGGCCTCGTCTGTCAGACCGCCCTACCCCATGATGGGTCTTCCTCACAACGCCTACCACCTGGGCCCGCCCGCAGGGTCCCCGCAGATGGTGGCAGGGTACAGAGGGCCTCCGCCCGGACCGCAGGGTCATCCTGCCCTCTACCAAGTCGTGGGAGACCGCATGCCGAAGGGCGTGACCCCGCACACGGAGCCCCATGGGCCGTCCCCAGTCCTCCCAGGGATGTCCACCGTCAAGCCGCGCGAGCGCTACGCATGCAAGTTCTGCGGCAAGGTGTTCCCTCGCTCGGCCAACCTGACGCGGCACCTGCGGACGCACACGGGCGAGCAGCCGTACAAGTGCAAGTTCTGCGAGCGCTCGTTCAGCATCTCGTCCAACCTGCAGCGCCACGTCCGCAACATCCACAACAAGGAGAAGCCCTACAAGTGCCGCCTCTGCGACCGCGCCTTCGGCCAGCAGACCAACCTGGACCGCCACATGAAGAAGCACGACTCCGACGGCCCCACGATCCTCGACGGCAGCCCCAAGCGGTACACGTCGCGGCCGCGGGAGGAGGCGACGACGACTGCGTCCGAGGAGAAGGACTCCTGCGACCTCAGCGGGTCTTTGGAGAGCCGCAGCGACATGGTCGGGCCCGAGGAAGACGACGAAGAGGATGAGTACATTGATGTCGAGGAAGAGGACGAGGACGAGGACGAAGAGGACCTCGGAGAGAAGGAAAGAGAAAAAATATCCTGCGCCGTGACCATAAAGTCCTCGGCGACTCCCATGGAAGTCGACGGCGCCGAGGCCATGGTGCAGCCCGTGGCCGTCATCACTGCGTGATTCCTTCTTCTTTTAGTACATCCTAAAAGTGTCCTCGGAAAAGACTCGAGTGCAGGATAGGGATCACTGTTAAGACGAACTTTTAGTCACGGCAGTAAACCAGAAACGTTTGGTCCTTTAGACATTATCTGTACCAAAAACACCAAGTGATGCCATTGTGGAGACCTTATCTTAGCAGTGAGAATTGTTTCCTGTCTAATGACTACCTAATGTTCAATCTTCTCGTTCGATGAGAGTTGGTTGAACATGGTTGTGAATACGGAAGAAGGAAGAGCAAAGACAATTCAGGAAGTGTCTCACTCTCTGTCCTCGAACTTATCTTTATTTAAGCCTTAAACTCTTCCTGCTGGAATTGATTTCTTGTACAAATTTCCGACCAACTCACGCGTATGGGTAACAGAGTGCAACATACCTTAGTCCGGCCAACTTGAGAAATGAAGGTTCCTTGTGAATTGTTATATATATTAGGTATATACTTGAAGCCAATGTGCTCACAGACATTGAGAAGGAGAGGAAGTATCTGTAATTTTTAAGTAGCCCACTGTAGTACAACTAGCCTAAGTGCATCGCCGTAGTCAAACACCAACTATAGGTTCACGCTTAAATAAGTCTCCTTCACCCTTTTCCTTCCCAGTCCCATTCTTATGGTCTTCTCCTACCTTGAAAATCCACGTCACGACGTCTCAAAGCAGGATGTTAGAAGGAAAACCTTTCCCTGTTGAAACCCCCACGCCCATCTGGAACCCCATCGCCCGAACGCTGCAGAGGAAAGCCCAACCTCTGCACGAAACCCCCTGCTTCCCACCCTGTCTCCCCTACGTGCCTTGGCGTCATAGTTACAGCTAGAGCAACAGCAACGGGTCTTCAAGATGATCAGGGACTTGGTCTCAGCCACTCTGAGGGCGTCTGGTCGTCAGGTTGCCCCGACTGCGACTGTCATGACTGAAATGATAGAACCTCGTTCTTTAGGCTTTAATTTGTCATCCGTCGGAGATCTGTGCACCTTTCTGTAATTTTTGTAATGGTTTCCAAAAGACCCCGTCTACACGTCTCTCTCTCTCTCTCTCTCTCTCTTCTCTCTCTCTCTCTCTCTCTCTCTCTCTCTCTCTCTCTCTCTCTCTCTCTCTCTCTCTCTCTCTCTCTCTCTATTTATATATGTGTGTGTTATATATATATACTATATATATGTATGTATGTGTGTGTATATATATATATATATATATATATGTATGTATATTAATATATATATATATATTATATATATATATATATATATATATATATATATATATGTATGTATGTATGTATGTATACACACAAACACACACATCTCCCTCTCTTTCTCTCACGTAACATCTGCCTAGAGTTCTAACTGACATTTAAAGGAGCATAGTTATAACTACCATCTTAATATGATCAACATTGATGTCTATATCTGTTTGAAGCTGCCATTTAAATCTGTCAGACTGTTTTCTCGAGATCTAAACGACCTTAGTCTACCATTGTTTCCGTAAATGTTCATTATCTTCTTCCCAGTATTCTTCAACTTTCCTTCCTCCTTCGTTGCCCTCTGGACGTAAGTGACGAGTCGTATGGTGTTCATGTTGAATTCCGTTGCCAGCTAAATTCGTAGACATGACATTGATCTACGTATCGTGAAATTGCCCTACGAAAGATGTGGCCCTGTCACTTCGAAAGTATCATCAACCACGCGTTACAAAAGGGTGCCATCCATACTAGTGTCATACTATTTCGCGTCTTAGTGGATGTCACACCTTGACACATACCATAATATTACACGTCTCTCTAGCACTCCAGGTCCAACTGCTCTCAAGGAACAAACAAGAGCCAGCAATTCAAATTCCGCCCCCTCAGAATGTGAATATACGTGTCACATATACATAGATAAATATACAAATGAAGATATACATATATTTACATATAGGTCAGTACAAGCATGATATAGTCGCAGTCGATGTGTCATATATAGACAATTTATTTTCCTCTCGTGGGTTAGAGTGTATGATGATTCTATAATCTTGTATAAGCCTCAAAATATATAAAAGAGGCCTCGCTAGTCAGGCGATCACATGGTGCTAAAATGAGATTTAAAATTTATGATATATTAAAGACCTTTTATGAAATTATTCTTACTGTAGGTATAAGAGAAAACACAATTTGTTAGTTTTGGAAATAAATATGACAAATGTAATGTTAGTGTCTATACCCCCTGCAGATTGCCACCAGATTATGAAATAAATAAAAATAATTGAAGTATTGACGGCTTAATATACCCGGTCTCAAGACAGTAATTGCTATCTATAATCTCCAAAATACATTGCACTTATAGTCTAAATTATTGGTATATACGAATAGTACAAAAGTAAATTAAAATTATTAATAAAATATCACTATTATGACATTATTAATACCACAGTTAATAGCATTTACATGATTAATTTCCACTTCCAACATACCATATATGATATAAAAAAAAAAACAGCGATGAATATAACTCCTTCATAATGATCTAGTCAAGAATCACCAAAAAGACAGTTAATAAAAGTAATGAGAGCTGTGATAATAACAGGAATTAAAAATAATAATGATAATTAATTCACATAATAGCAATATACATTTTCTTTCAATGGAGCAGTGTTGCTATACATAAAGATCCCATTGATAATAGATGATAATGATCATATCAATAATGATACTGATATGTTGATACACAGTGATGATGATGAAATTGATGATGATAACGATGGTGATGATGATGATGAGGAGGAGGATAATGATGATAAAGTTAGTAAAGACAGAGATAGTGCTAATACGAATGATAATGGAACTACTATTACTACCAATGATAATGATAATAATAATGATTATTATAATAATGATAATGATACTGATGATGATAATAATAATAACAATGATAAATAACAGTAACAACAGTAATAATGATAATGATAATAATAGTAAAAAACAAAAATATCAACATCAATAACAGTATAATAGTAATGATGAAAATTATAAAAATAATAATAATAATGATAATAATAAAAATAACAATAATAATAATGATGATAATAATGATAATGATAATGATGATAATAATTATAGTAATGATAATAAGATAATAGCATTGATAATCATAATAACAACAACAGTAATGTTAATAATAATGATAACAACAATAACAATCAGAATTATAGTAGTGATAAAAGTAATAAAAATGATGATAATGATAGTAATGATAATGATAAAGATAATGATCATAATAATAATAATGATAATAGTAATAATAGTATAATAATATAATAATAATAATATATAAATATGATGATAATAATGATAATAATGATCATGATAATAATAATGAAAATAATAATAATAATAATAATGATAATAATAATGATAATAAAGCTGATGACGATACTAATGATGATGATATTGATGATGGCAGTAATGGTAATAATGATAATAGTGGTAATGAAGATGATGATGATAGCAATAATGATGATGATGATTGTAATATAATATAATGATAATGTAATGTAATATGATATAATGATAATGATGATGACGATGAAATGATGAAAAGGATGATAACAATAATGATAATAACAATAATGATAAAAATAATAATAATAATGATAATGGAAATAGGATAAAGATAATAATGATATTAATAATGCTAATAATATAATAATAATAAAATAATAATAATATATATAATAATATAATAATAATAAGGAAATTATATTATTATTATTATTATTATTATTATTATTATTATTATTATTATTATTATTATTATTATTATTATTATTATTATTATCATTATTATCATCATCATCATCATCATCATCATCATCATCATCATCATCATCATCATCATCATCATCATCATCATCATCATCATCATCATCATCATCATTATTATTACTATTATTATCATCATCATTATTATGATAAATAATGATAATATCAATAATGATAATGATCATAATAATGATCATGATGATGATGATAATGATAATGATAATAATAGTAATGATAGTAGTAATAATAATGATAGAAATAATTATAACAATAACAACAACAATAATAACCATGATATTAGTATCAATAGTAATAATAATAGTAATAATAATGATATTCACAATGATAATGATAATGATATTGATAAGGATAATGATAACAACAACAGTAATAATGATATAATGATATAATAACAATAATGATCATAATATAATAATAATAATGATAATAATAATAATAATAATAATAATAATAATAATAATAATAATAATAATAATAATAATAATAATAATAATAATAATAATAATAATGATAATAATAATAATAATGATAATAATAGTAATAATAATAATAGTAGTATGATAGTAGTAAATGATAGTAGTACTACTAATAATAATAATGGTAATAACAGCAGCAATAATAATAGTAATAACGATAATAATGATGATGATGATTATGGTAATAGGATAACAATAATGATGATTACATGTTAATAGTAATATAAATTGTAATAATGAAATTGATAAAATCAATTACCATTACTATTATTGCTGATATTCTTATCATTCATATTATCATCATTATTAGTTATTATTTTTATGATCATTAATGTCATTATTATCATTTATCATCGTTGTTACTACTATTACTACTAGTATTATCATTATCATCATCATTATCATTATCATTATTATCATCCTTATCATTTTACTATCGTTATTATTACTTATTATCATTATTGTT
>NW_020869413.1:187602-192315 GCF_003789085.1 Penaeus vannamei | reverse complement strand
TATATATATATATAATATACTTTATACACACACACACACACATACATGCATACACATGTGTTTGTTTACATATGTATGAATGTACATGTATATTTAGACGTTATGTTTCAACAAGCGTGTATACTTATATCAAGAAACCATCTGCTTGTGTATGTTTAGATATGTATACATATTCAGATTTAGGCGCCGTATAGTGTGTGTGTGTGTGGTGTGTGTGTGTGTGTGTGTGTGTGTGTGTGTGTGTGTGTGTGTGTGTGTGTGTGTGTGTGTGTGTGTGTGTGTGTGCGTGTGTGTGTGTGTGTGTTGCATAAGTACGTCGCCGTGTGCGTAAAAAAAACTACCACTCATGGATTTACCCCCTCGCCCTCACCCCCTCCCCCCGTCACCCCCCCTCGCCCCCCTCCCCCCCCTAGCGCTCACCACGGGACTTCCAGGAAGGAGTTGCCAACTTGGATTAAATGAAGGCATTTTTGTCATTTGGAGCCATCATCTAAATTACTTTATAGGCTCTGGAGGTATTTTTCCTCCTCCCAACAACAACAACACTCCTCTCATTTACAAAGAAAACATTTGAAGGAGTTACTGTGACGAAGCGTGTACTTGACTGTAATTCATCACCGGTGTAATGTACATTTTTTTTTTTTATTTATTTATTTATTTATTTTTTTATTATTTTTTTTTTTTTTTTTTTTTTTTTTTTTTTTTTTTTTTTTTTTTTTTTTTTTTTTACTCCAATCTCCATTCTTGACTGCTGGGGAATGGCCTCAAATTTCAGTTACTTGTGGATTTTCCTTCGGGCTTTCTCGGGCTCGCTCTGGCCGAAGTAATCTCGAAGAAAGAAGGATATCAGAAGCACAGAAGAAACGGAGTCTTAAGCTCTTTTATGGCGCATAAATCGGCCTTACGGAGAGATACACGAGGAGCGACGGGGGATAAGAATAAGAAAAAAAAAGGAAAAAAAAAAAAAAGGGAGAACAATAGAATAATAAAATTATTTAAAAAAAAACAGGGAGAAAATAGAATAATAAAATGATAAAAAAAAACGAAGAGGTAAAAAAAAAGGAAAACAGGGAGAACAAAGAAAATAAAATGATAAAAAAAACGAAGACTGGGTAAGAATAAGAAAAAAAAAAATAAAAAAACAGGGAGAAACAAAAGAATAAATGATAAAAAAAAACGAAGACTGGGTAAGAAAAAAAAAAAGGAAAATAAAAACAGGAGAACAATATAAAATAAATGATAAAAAAAACGAAGACTGGGTAAGAATAAGAAAAAAAGGAAATAAAAAAAAAAACAGGGAGAACAATAAAAGAATAAAATGATTAAAAAAAAAAAAACGAAGACTGGGTAAGAAAAATAAAAAACAGGGAGAACACTAAAAGAATAAAATGATAAAAAAACGAAGACTGGTAAGAAAAATAAAAACAGGGAGAACACTAAAAGAATAAAATGATAAATAAAAAAACGAAGACTGGGTAAGAATAAGAAAAAAAGGAAAATAAAAAACAGGGAGAACAATAAAAGAATAATAAAATGATAAAAAAAACGAAGACTGGGTAAGAAAAAGAAAAAAAGAAGGAAAATAAAAAACAGGGAGAACACTAAAAAAATAAAATGATAAAAAAAAACGAAGACTGGGTAAGAAAGAGAAAAAAAAGGAAAATAAAAAACAGGGAGAACAATAGAATAATAAAATGATTAAAAAAAAAAACGAAGACTGGGTAAGAAAGAAAAAAAAGGAAAATAAAAAAACGGAGAAAAAAAAATATTAAAAATGATAAAAAAAAACGAAGACTGGGTAAGAATAAGAAAAAAAAAGGAAAATAAAAAAACAGGGAGAACAATAGAATAATAAAATGATAAAAAAAACGAAGACTGGGTAAGAATAAGAAAAAAAAAAGGAAAATAAAAAAACAGGAGAAACAATAAAAGAATAAAATGATAAATAAAAAACGAAGACTGGGTAAGAAAAAAAAAAAGGAAAATAAAAACAGGAGAACAATAAAAGAATAAAATGATAAAAAAAAAAGACTGGGTAAGAAAAAGAAAAAAAAAGGAAAAATAGGAAACCAGGGAGAACACTAAAAAGAATAAAATGATTAAAAAAAACGAAGACTGGGTAAGAATAAGAAAAAAAAGGAAAATAAAAAACAGGGAGAACAATAGAATAATAAAATGATAAAAAAAAAACGAAGACTGGTAGAAAAAAAAAGGGAAAATGAAAAAACAGGGAGAACAAAAGAATAATAAAATAATAAAAAAAATACGAAGACTGGGTAAGAATAAGAAAAAAAAGGAAAATAAAAAAACAGGGAGAAAATAAAAGAATAAAATGATTTTTTTAAAAAAACGAAGACTGGGTAAGAAAAATAAAAAAAAGGAAAAATAAAACAGGGAGAACAATAAAAGAATAAAATGATAAAAAAAAAAAACGAAGATTGGGTAAGAAAAAGAAAAAAAAAAGGAAAATAAAAAACAGGGAGAACAATAGAATAATAAAATGATTAAAAAAAAAAAAACGAAGACTGGGTAAGAATAAGAAAAAAAATAAAGGAAAATAAAAAACAGAGAGAACAATAAAAAGAATAAAATGATAAAAAAAAAAACGAAGATTGGGTAAAAAAAAAAGAAAAAAAAAAGGAAAAAAAAAAAAAACAGGGAGAACAATAGAATAATAAAATGATAAAAAAAAACGAAGACTGGGTAAGAAAGAGAAAAAAAAGGAAAATAAAAAAACAGGGAGAACAATAAAAGAATAAAATGATTAAAAAAAAAAAAAAAAAAAAAAAAACAATGAAGATTGGGTAAGAAAAAAAAAACGGAAAAACGAAACAAAGAGAGAGAGAGAGAGAGAGAATCACACGAAGATAGCTTTGAAAAACAAAAGAGAGAGAGACAAAAAAAAAAAAAAAGAAAAAAAAACTCGGGGACTGATAAGAACCTCCCCCCCCCCCCCCCAAAAAAAAAAGCATAGCACCCAGGCATGACGCATAACAAACGCACTTGATATTATACAACGCTATACCGAGGTGCCGCGTCGGGAATCAATAAAGTCTATCATGAAAGTGTTGTTCATGTTTGTATTGGACTCGTGTAGAGTGTTCATTCGCTTTGTCCTTCAGTATAGTTATTAGTACATATATTAGGTGTTCGAGGGGGGTCCAGTGGCTACTACTTCCCTGTGTAAAACTCGAAGGAGTATTTGTGTCGAATAAACCACATGTTGTGTACGTGGGTTGTGAGTGCGTGTAAGATTTGATGTGTGTCTTTGTGTGCGTGGGTTTGTGTGGGTGTGTGCGTGCGTGTGTGTGTGTTTTGATGTTTTCGTGTTGTATCTGTGGTGCGGGGGAGTGCGTGTAAGATTTGATGTGTGTGTCTTCGTGTGCGTGGGTTTGTGTGCGTGTGTTGTGTGTGTGTTGTGTGTGTGTGTGTGATGTTTTCGTGTTTGTATTTGTGGGTGCGGGTGGTAGGTGTGTACGTGTATGTGTGCGTATAATTGACTGTGTGTGGGAAGAGAAAAGAGCGCATGTAAGATTTTATGTGTGTCTTCGTGTGCGTGTGTGCGTGTGTACGTGTGATGTTTTCGTGTTCGTATCTGTGGGTGCGGGTGGTAGGTGTGTACGTGTATGTGTGCGTATAATTGACTGTGTGTGGGAAGAGAAAAGAGCTCATGTAAGATTTTATGTGTGTCTTCGTGTGCCGTGTGTGCGTGTGTACGTGTGATGTTTTCGTGTTTCGTATCTGTGGGTGCGGGTGGTGTGTGTAATGCGTGCGTTTGTGTGCGTATAATTGTCTGTGTGTGGAAGAGAAAAAGAGTGTATGTAAGATTTATGTGTGTCCTTCGTGTGCGTGCGTGTGTGTGTGGTGTGATGTGTGTGTTTTTCTGTGTTTGTATCTGTGGTGCGGGTGGTATGTGTGTACATGTATGTGTGCGTTTGTGTGCGTATAATCGTCTGTGTTGTGGAAGAGAAAGGAGTGTATGTAAGATTTTATGGTCTTCGTGTGCGTGGTTTGTGTGCGTGGTTTTGTGTGCGTTTGTGTGTGATATTTCTGTGTTTGTATTTATGGGTGCGGGTGGTAGGTGTGTACATGTATGTGTGCGTTTGTGTGCGTATAATTGTCTGTGTGTGGGAAGAGAAAAAGAGCGCATGTAAGATTTTATGAGTGTCTTCGTGTGCGTGGGTTTGTGTTGCGTGTGTTGTTTGTGTACATGTGTGATGTTTCCGTGTTTGTAATTGTGGGTGCGGATGGTAGGTGTGTACATGTATGTGTTGCGTTTGTGTGGCGTATAATCGTCTGTGTGTGGGAAGAGAAAGGAGTGTTATGGAAGATTTATGTGTGTCTTCGTGTGCGTGGGTTGTGTGCGTGTGTGTGTGTGATGTTCTGTTTTGTATTTATGGGTGCGGTGGTTAGTGTGTACATGTATGCGTGTGTTTGTGTGCGTATAATTGCCTGTGTGTGTGGGAAGAGAAAAGAGTTATGTAAGATTTTATGTGTGTCTTCGTGTGCGTGGGTTTGTGTGCGTGTGTGTGTGTGCGTGTGATGTTTCTGTGTTTGTATCTGTGGGTGCGGGTGGTAGGTGTGTACATGTATATGTGTGCGTTTGTGTGCGTATAATTGACTGTGTGTGGGAAGAGAAAGAACGCACGTAAGATTTTATGTGTGTCTTGGTGTGCGTGGGTTTGTGTGCGTTTGTGTGTGATAATCCGTGTT
>NW_020869413.1:161261-175002 GCF_003789085.1 Penaeus vannamei | reverse complement strand
AGATCATTAATAGTATGAAAATGATACATATTTTCAGTATAATTCTTTGGTTTCATAATAGATGAAAAAAAAATGTAATTCTAACATGATGGTTGTATTATATATATATTCATGCTCTTCAAGTGCTCAAATTATGAAGTATGTAGGAGTAAAGATCATATCTTTTAAATTTTAATCTTTTCATGAAGATTTTTGTTTTTTCAAGTTTCAAACTGCTCGATTTTTTTCTCTCTTTTTTTAATGAAAATGATTATGCAATCTTCCTCAGCAGTGAGATTGTCTGGTGATTTCTACATTGCCCGCATTTTGTTCTGGTAAAGCAGAACATTAATCAGTCTAGATAATTACATTTAATCAAAGCATATGAATAACAGTAATCCTTGCTTAATTCTTAGTTACTGATTGAGCTAATTCATGCACTGATATTTGAGATAGATTGTAAATCTTAATTTCTGCATGAAAATGCTTGTGACTTATCTGCTGTGAATAGCAAATGTGTATTGGTATTAATTCTTCACCAAAATATGTGCTAATTCACATAATGATACTTATGAAGTTTCATGAATTTTGATTTCAGAGTCAGAATAACCTGTCTGTTATTCATCCATAATTTATAAGTATTAGAGAGATAGAGGAGTGGAGAGTGTAGTGTAGAACAGACCCCTGTAGTCATCACTGGAGCTACAACTGCACCTCAAGTTACTTCTCAGAGAGGCTACGTTGTTGTACTTTAAAGACATTTAGATTCGTTTAAAGAATGCAGATGTAAAAAAAGAGATTAATTATAGCATTAGTTGAAGGATTTTCTTCTCATTTACCCACTGGTGTTGGCTGCTTAGCCAGTGTGTGGGTTCGCTTGTCAGTTTCTCATGGAGGGAGAAAATGGATGTTAAACAAAAAAAGAGAAAAGGAAAAAATGTATGACAACTTTTAAATGTCAGTTTGTCATTAGGTACTTCTGTATGATTTTTGCCCTTATCTCTTTTTCTGTCTGGCAGAAGGATCAAGGGTTTTGATGCCGTCATGCTTGAGAAACATGGCTGGCATCCTGAAAAGTTTTGGTCCGTTCATGCATTGTGTGTCTGTGTGTTTGTGTCTACGTGCATGTGCAGAATGTCTCTCTCTCTCTCTCTCTCTCTCTCTCTCTCTCTCTCTCTCTCTCTCTCTCTCTCTCTCTCTTCTCTCTCTCTCTCTCTCTCTCTCTCTCTCTCTCACACCACACACACACACACACACACACACACACACACACACACACACACACACACACACACACACACACACACACACACACACACACACACGTACATACATACATACATACATAAACAGAGACATATATATTAGTAAGGAACTGGAAAGAACTTGAGACAGGATTAGTAAACACATGTAATTTATCTATAAGAACTAGAGTTGTCTCATGTGTAACTTGTCAGACCATTTTGGAGAACACAACCATGCACAACCTTTATGTTACGGAGAAATTTGTCAGAAACTGAAAGAAAGGTGTACAGTATCAGTAAAATGTGTTGACATACTTTTTATAGGCAAACCTCATTCTGTTTTTTTTCTCTCTGCATATTTATTGTAATTCTTTTTTATCTCTGCTTTATACTCTTACTTTATCATTTTGTCACTCCCTCCTTTCATTTAATCCTTTGTTGAATATAGTTATTCAAAGGGAAAAAAGGGTAACTTGCTTTTTTTCTGATATGTAAGGCATACATTTCAAAAGTCCAATTACCATCTCTGTAATGAGAGATGTGTAAAAATACATGCCTCATTAGAAATTATGAAACTATCTCTGTTTGTGTTATTTCATGTCTTTGTTCTTCTCTGTCTCTCCCATTTCCTCTCTCTTCTCTCCTCTCCTCTGTTTATTTCATTCTTATTTCACTTACTCAGTTCCAGATTTTGTTTGTATTTTACCTCATTATATTGTATTTTCTCTTACACTGCACACTTCCCTTTTTCATTTCCGTCTTTCTTCACATGAAAAGTTTTACATATCAACACCTGGAAAGTTGAGTGCTAGTCGTGCAGTTTCTGTATTGTATGTTTTTATGATATGAGAAAAAAAAATGAAAGAATAGTCGGGTTCTAGTCTGATCACAATTTATATATATATAATGCATGCTTGTTAAAGAAATACAAATTTCAGTTTTATGTAACACTTATTTTTGCTGTATTCTGTAATAAACTAGACAAGCCAGTAAAATAATTGTAAGGGAATTATGTTGGCAATGTTGTAGTAATATGTTTAGGCATATTTGTTTTTCTTATGATTACATTTTGTTACTAATTTGAAAGTACGATGATGAATAAATAACGTTTTTTTATGCCAGTGTTTTTTTTATCCTTCAGGTTTCTTGACATTGCAGAAAAAAAGGATAATTTGTCTATAAAAAATGTTTCGACTAAAAGAAAGAGAAAGAAAATACTGTTTGGGTAATATGTCACCATTGTTTCATCTCTAAAAGAATATGTTATATCTCACCAAAAATATATATTTTTTATGCTTTAGGAAGGGTAATGTCCTTGGAGGAGTAAATCAAAATATGATAATTTGGCTCTGACTTCTCAGACACTATTTTGAAAAGTAATTTTGCAGAGAGAGAGAGAGAGAGTGTGAGTGTTTGTGAGTGTGTGTGTGTAGTGTGAGTGTGAGTGTGAGTGTGAGTGAGTGTTGTGTGAGAGTGTGTGTGAGTTTGTGTGTGAGTTTGTGTGTGTGAGTGTGTGTGTGTAAGTGTGTGTGTGTGAGTGAGAGAGAGTGAGTGATAGTCTATATCCATCTCTGTTCTCATGCATTGCGTGTATTATAGATCGGTAAAGGACCTAATCGAGAAACAATCAAGCATTTATTGTCAAATTAGACGAATGGAAATAAAAACCGAGACCCGGTTATCACGCGATAACCCAACGATAACCAAAGGTGGCCTGATCATGAAAATATCTGATGTTAATCAGATATTAATGAAAATAAAATCCACAATTCCAAGTGTTGAAAAAAAAATCAATATCTAGGATGGCACCATCTAAGCTTTGGTGACATGTTTTGAAAATCAAGAGAGGAATTTCACGACATTTGTACCATCTCTCGAGAACCTCATGGATTCCCCCTGGCGTGTTATTAAGTCACGGTATCATCTGGTGGACATATTAATTTGATGTTTCGATCTTTTCTAAATTGTTCCAAAATGAATCCATTTGTGAATATTCGGGCCTTAAATGAAGTGTTTTCCTTATTTGACTTTATCTTTCCTGTGTGAATTTGTCTCATCTATCTCTGTATGTTTCTCTCTCTTTCCCTGTGCTATGATGTAATACAGCAGTTTGCGTGTTGGTCTTGCACTCAGCTGACTTGCGTTCAATCCCGCGCGCTGCCAGTGGATGGTGACCCCGACCAAGGTCTATATAATTTACTTATATAGACCTTGACCCCGACTACTCCTTGCACACAGGGAGAGATTTGGAAGTAAAATAGAACACACAGTACGTTACAGCAATGAATAACCATTGTAACAAATGAAATCAAAACTAAATCTTAACCTTAAAATCTTAAATCTTAATTCTCTCTTCCTCTGCCTCTCCTTCCCAAGTTCACAGGTGTTATCCCTCAACGGCTTTTCAAGGAAAATTCGAATCCGTATAATCGGAGATACGACAAAACGTAATCATGTTGCATTTGTGATCCCCATATCCTGTTAAGGTCCACTTCCCGTGTGGCATCATTCGACTCTCGTCAAATATACGAACTTGGTGCGCAGATATTTAAACTTGAATAATTGCGCTTGTTTTCTAAATAAAATGAAGCATGATGAAATGAAATGGGTAAAAAAGAAGAAAAAAAATAGAAAAAAGTCATCAGTCTGCATATGTTCAATGCCAATTCAAAATAAGAGCTAGTACCAGAAAAGAAAGAAAGAAAAAAAGAAATATGCATGTATATTTATGTGCATTGTGCTCTTTATAACCGTTTACATAAATTTAAGTCACCCAGTATTTACAATCCTTGCCAAGCATTTCAATAGTTACACGTAGACCTGCTGTATCACATTGAAATAAAACACCACCAAAGAAAAAGTGGATATGTGAATTAAATGTGGACAAGGATTTAAAGTGAAGAATCGAATTTGGTTATAGAAGAAAATAAAAAATAAGGTTAAAAAGCTTAGAGATTACTGGTGTAACGCTCCTATAAATAAAATCATCCCTCTCTTATCAATTAATTTTCATACGAATTAGATGATATTTTAGGTTCTCTCAGTTTCTCTCCATTTTGGATAGAATTACCAGTCATTTGTCTGTATTTTATGTGTCTGGATGTCTTTTGAGTCTTGGTCATGGTATCTGTGTCGTTAAAGAAAACTTTTGTGTGCGTGTGTATTGTGTATTTTGAGTTTCTGTGCGTTGTCTTTAACGTGCTTGTTCATGTCTTTCCTTTGTCTTTTGTGTGTAAGACGTCAAAATTTATTTAGTTGGACGTGTTAGCATCGAAGTCCATTTTTGAAATCCATTTTTAGAATTCCAAAAGTTGAGCACAGGTTCCATAAAAGTGACTGAAATGTTTGTGTTGAATACTAGTAGGGAGTGTCAGGCGCTCACCTCCTGACTAATGGATTATGAGACCGGTATCAAAAAACAATTATACTTTTTAAAAATCTGTGTCAAATAAGTATTATACGGCTAAACTTGGTTACTTCGGGACGTTGGTTTCAAAATGACACTTGTTTTGCTCTATTACGTCATTCTTATTAACCAACATTCGGTTTAAATATTTAACAGCCTGACCTCTATTACTTCATGTCTGGCGTGAGAAATTTATCAAGGTGACCGCAACACTAGTGTCGTACATTTTTTTTTTTTAATTAATATGTCTATTTATCTATTTATTTATTATTATTATTACTATTTAGTTTATTTACATATATAGTTCATATCTTCACACCGAAATGAGGATTTTTTTTCTTTTCTCATACTAGAAGGATTGATTTTCAAAGTGTGAGGTAATCGGTTTAGAAAGTGAGGGGCCCTTCTCCATCGTTGTAGGCCTAGCGCAATTCTTTCTATCCACCCCAAGCAGCTGGAGAGAAACTGCCGTGGTACCTTCCCCATCTCCTTTGGTTTTGAGTGAGGGACTATGTCAGCTTTTAGCACCTGGGGAGTGTAGAGGTCTCTGAAGATATTAACCCATTGGACCCCGCATTTTTTTTTTTTGACGAGTGGCACCGCGAAAGATTTTATTGGCACCGCGCGGCAGTTCCCCAGTTTGCGCCTAGCTCGTTCGGTATTTTTCGGACATTAGGCACCTAAAACCACTTGGATGCAATTAAGCCCTAATATGTTATAAAAGGCTTCTAAATAAGTCGTCAGTTTGTCAGTAACATTACCTATTCAGGTTGGAAAACTTCCAACCTGCCCCGCTCTCCCCTACTCTGTCAGGGGGGGGGGCAGGTTGGAAAACTTCTAACCTGCCCCATACACATTTACACCCAATGAAATTGACACAATCTTTTATGTTGCATTCTAACTAATTATGTTCAAGTAATCACCTGGAAATAGGGTTCTTTTTGACTACTGCTGTTACTAAAACAAATGAACATTGACTTGCAAAAAGTTTACTCAAATATGCAAAAATCAAACAAACCTTTCTCAAAAATTTGTTCCTTCCTGAAAGATGCTTAATTTGATATGGTGGATGGGTGGTGTGAAAGGCTACTACATGATGGCAGCGCCGTCTACAACAGCTTCTTGGTTTTGTGAAAAATGCAATGTTTCAACCTGCCCCGCGTTCCAACCTAATATGTTATAAAAGGCTTCTAAATAAGTCGTCAGTTTGTCAGTAACATTACCTATTCAGGTTGGAAAACTTCCAACCTGCCCCGCTCTCCCCTACTCTGTCAGCAAATTCAGGAATACCAAATCAGTTTTGTTCAAAATGTCAGCATTGTCCAGTTAAGGCAGATTACATATGTCAAAGTCTGAACATCATGACTCACCTCGGTCTTTCCTCTGACAGAATGAGCGACTTAAGGTGCTGTCACACTCGCACCTTTTCCGTCAAATTTTTTGACAATTTTCTGAAATTTTGTCCATTTTTGAGCGAATTGTCGATTCTCCAGTCAGACGATAATGATCGTTTCCGTCTGAAAACCTTTCCGTCAACTTTTTCTGCTAAGCAAAGTCAGATCAAGAGCTATATTCGAGAATTTGTATTATGTTAAATAAAATTGTCAAGAAAAATGACGGAAAAAGTGCTAGTGTGACAGCGCCTTTAGGATGCTCACTAGAGGTCTTTTGGATCAAGGAGGCCCTCTGGTAGCCTGGATCAAGGTGTCCGTGTGATCAGTCTGTGTTGGTGGCTCTGCCTGTGTGGAGTTGAAGCATGCTGAGAGGGACTTCGAGTAGCAATTTGGCTCAGTGCCATCGTGGTAACCCAAACTGCCTCTTCTTCCCTGAAGCTGTTGTTGATGCTATGAATGAGAAGGGGTTGATCACCATGGGAGCAATCTAGTGATTTTGAATACTAGAGCAAGGGCCGGGCTATTCAGAACAGCCCGTCCGTTTCGAGTTCTAGAATGTTGCCTTACCACGTCATAACTTCCGATCTCCTTACTGCATTGTAAACCCCCATACTCAAAGAGGTTTTACAATGTAGTAAGCTCATTGTCAGGTAAGCGTTTACCTTGAAGCTAATTCCGTAGACTACCCAGAGAGGGCAGATCGGTAGTTGATTGACCAATCAGCAGTCAGCCTTCTAGACATAACGACTCATAGAAAACCATAGATCACAGCTGTCCTATTACTAAGCCTCCAACAGTCACCAATACCAGGGAAGGCGAGGGTTTGCTTAGAATCATCGGGCAAAAAATCGTAATTTTAAGCGAAAAGAAATTGAATTAATCATATACGGAGCAGTGACTGGATCATCGGAATAATAATTCTCTTTTTTCTCCCTTCTTGGTCCTTAGACAAGAGAAGAGCCAGTACAAAGGCTGGTAATTTTTCACAACCTCTGACTATCGCATGAGAATTGCCTCCTTCCTAGGAGAGCATGCCAGGATCCAGGTGTGGTGCTCCTAGAAAAGTTGACACTTTGCATGTGTTCCTTCTGCCGTCCTGATGTTTCTTCAGGCATACATCAGTGCTGTGGACCTTGCTGCTAACACCACTACTGGGTTATCTTTACAGTTGGCTTCATGAAGACTTGTATTAGCACATAAAACTTGCCTCATCCTTTCCATTGCGCTTGCCAACTGGTAAGCACTACCATCAGGTCTACAGGGTACCTAGAATTCAGATGACATGACAGATTCCCTCTCAGTGTTACAAGCCAAGGGAATTTTCCATCAATGGTGTTTTAGTCATAGGAATGACAGGTTGCGAAAGACCAGCCAGAGCTCTGGTCTCTTTCACTGTTGTATTCTGAACTGAAATCGGAAATCTTTTATCTGGTCATCCTGATAATTACGATAATCAACATAATTTTCGCTATAGCCTCTAACAGTGTCAGTCCAAGGGGAGATTCTTTCCACGAGATTACCGCTCTATTTAGAGTCTAGCATCGGGAAGCAGAGTGTTGCAGCAGCTACAGGGGCAGTGAGAGGTTATATACAGCCACTGCCTTGTGTTTGAAGCATTCGTGGGACGAAGAACAGTAATGTTGTAACAGCTTCATCCAAGCAGATCAGCCAGTTGACCTGACTGGCATACCCTTCTTTGTGCCAAGCAGACTCATGTACGGCATTACTCAATCTCCATCCATATCACATAGGGATGCCAAGCACGTAGTAGATTTAAGGAAGCAAGTTGTAGATTAAAATAACGTAGTAGATTAAAGGAAGCACGTAGTAGATTAAAGGAAGCACGTAGTAGATTAAAGGAAGCACGTAGTAGATTAAAGGAAGCACGTAGTAGATTAAAGGAAGCACGTAGACGAGGGGGGGGGGGGTCAGAAGGCGGTCCCTTTTATGGGGGCAGGAGATAATTGAATTACTTGTGAGGTTAACAATCCAAAATCGGCTTTCTTAATTGAAAAAAGAATTATATGTTAAGCGGGAGGAGCGCACATTTGGAGTGTGTGACCCCCCCCCCCCCCCAAAAAAAAAAAAAATCCGGTCGGGCCAAAATTGAAATATTTCGGTCCCTCGGGGGGGGGGGGTTATTAAATTACCTTGAAAATAATAATAATAATAATATAATAAAATAAAATATTGAAGTGAAAAAGAATTCAGCTAAAAAGTCTGCGTGCGATGCGCCCTGTTGGTGGGCATAAGTGCAATTTGTTCCCTTTGTAGTTTAAAGGTCCGATGCTGTGCGTTGTTCAAGTTCAAGATGAAAAGGTTTTTTTGTTGAGTACAAGCTCATTCGTTCTTCAAGTTTATAAAGATCACATAAATTTGTTATGCAATTAGTTGGTTCAAAAAGTGTCTCTTCATTGGCAGCCCAGACTATTCTTACACCCCAAAGAAATATTTAGATGCAAACACCTCTGCTGAACGGACTGATGTGTTCATGTAGGAAAGGCACAAACTAATTTTTATTTGATGTAAAGAAGATATATATATATATATATATATATATATATATATATATATATATATATACATACATACGTATATACATATACATATATATATATATATATGTGTGTGTGTGTGTGTGTGTGGTGTGTGTGTGTGTGTGTGTGTGTGTGTGTGTGTGTGTGTGTGTGTGTGTGTGTAATTTAATGCTATCTGACCTCTGATGTTTGTTTAAGGCATTAACCATTGCGCCTGTTTCTCAGGCCTTGGAGTTTGTTGTCGTTGTGTATGTGTGTGTGTTTATATTGTGTGTGTGTATGTATGTGTGTGTATATATATTATATATATAATATATATATATATATATATATATATATATGTGCGTGTGCGTGTGTGTGTGTGTGTGTGTGTGTGTGTGTGTGTGTGTGTGTATTTAAATATATATCTATGCACTCTCTCTCTCTCTCTCTCCTCTCTCTCTCTCTCTCTATATATATATATATATATATATATATATATATATATATATATGTGTGTGTGTGTGTGTGTGTGTGTGTGTGTGTGTGTGTGTGTGTGTGTGTGTGTGTGTGTGTGTGTGTGTGTGCATTTATATATATGTATATATATGTATATATATATATATATATATATATATATATATATATATATATATATATATATATACATGTGCATATGTAGACATAATTGTGTTTGAATTTCTTAAGCATGATATTTATTGTAAATTTCGGAAGACATTATAAATTTTGAACACAAGCACGAACACAATTACACAAAAATGAATTCTCATTGTGGCTAATTTGATTTTCATATTTTGTTTCTAATATTTAGGGTTTCGAGGAGTTTGAGTGGTAACAACGTTCTCTCTTTCTTAAATAATAAACCATTATATTAAGTCATTATTGCTTGTTTTCATGGACGCTTCACTGACGAGCTGTTAGAAATTCTGACATAATGTTCTAGGCAAATTTTGAACTCATTTTAAGGGAGGAACTGTACCGCGATTTAGTCTTTATTTGCCTAATACAGTCTCTGTATGATTTTAACTCAGGATATGTTAAGTGGAGAAAAAAAATGCGTTCCTAAATAAAGAAGACGTGACATTGTCTTATTCTTCTTTCATTCTGTTATCTCTCCACTCTTCAATCGCGAGTGTTTTTCAAACTATATGCATTACTGCGCGTTTCTTTTTGTTTCCCGAATAAGATAGGTATTGGTAGAAATAGAGAGGCAAATAAACGGGGAGAGAGGGCAGATATTTCGCGCCAAAATGCACGTCAGACCTGGCATTCATTTAAAAAACATTGCGCGGACTACCTAACCAGCTAAACATTTTAAGTACCTTTTAAGTCCGCTTTCTCCTTGAAATTACAATCCATGTACTTAAAACCATCAGACTGTTTTGTGTACATTCAAAGAAAGAGTGGGAAAAAACATTTGTATATTTCGCGGTAAAAACATAACATATACAACGCTTTATCTTAAAAGAAACACGCGCACACATAAATAATATGTTCAAATTTAAACAACACAGTCAAACTTGTGGAAGGGAATTTTCATATAATTTCAAGTCCCTTTTTTATGCGGCCTTAACCCATATTCCTACAACTACGATATATAATGTAAACTCTAAAAGACTGATATACCATAATGTACACCCAACAACAAAAGCGGTGACGCCTCACGAGACCTGGCTTGGAGAGATCTTGCCCTTTTTGCCCTGAAAGGAGGCCCATTTTCAAACAACCTGGACGATAGTTAGCAAAGGGGGGGGGGGTTGAGGAAGGGGATGATCTGAATTCGCCAGGCAAAGCAAGGAGTGAGTGTTCTGCTATGTTTCAGGCTATCCACCCCCCCTCCCCACTCCCTCTCTTTCTCTCTCAATCTCTCACAAACACACTGTGTAATATTTGTGGGTGTGAATAAAGTATCGTCTCAAATATCGCCTATTGAACTACCAAACAATAATAAATAAATGGCCACAAAAATTGGAGGGTAATGAGGTGTAAAGGTATAGGTATTGATTCCCTTGTTTTCTATTTTATTTCGTTTGGGTTCCTCCTACGAACCACAACACCCAGTCGCGTTCATGAATCGCGAAGCACGGTTAGGTTAGGTGCATCGTCAGTAAACCTAATTCATTATATTGTTTCCGAAACTGTTGGTGGAAATATATGAAGTAAAATGAAATGCTGTGGATGTGTGCACCAGTGCATTAACATATTCATCACCATCATCATTAATATAGTGATAGTGGGGTATATAGGATGTAGGTGCTGCGAAGCTCATGCTAATCTTAATTATTCAAGAAACCCATAACTTGCGATATTTCCTGTTCAATTCGTGCTTTACATATTAATTTCGTTATTTTTGGTTGTGAAATTGTAAACATTTGGAAAATATCATTGCGTATGAAATATTGTCATGGCTATTATTCTATTTTCCAAATAACATATAAAAAAATCACCATCGGATCCAGGTGATATAAGACAGAGAGAGAGAGAGAGAGAGAGAGAGAGAGAGAGAGAGAGAGAGAGAGAGAGAGAGAGAGAGAGAGAGAGAGAGAGAGAGAGAGAGAGAGAGAGAGAGAGACGAGAGAGAGAGAGCTGCTGCTGCTGCTGCTGCTGCTGCTTAGGACAATGCAGAGCCATATATTAATATACGGTTCTGGGATAATGCAAAAGAAGGATATTCCTATCTGACGAATATTAATATGAATAGTCAGTTCCAACGATGTTTAAGAACTTTATATAGAAAATATGATAAGGAAATAAAGTAAAACTATGTGATAAGATTTCATGATTATTTTCGAAATGTTATACGATAACTTATTTCCGAAGGCAGGTCCAAACTATTCATCAGATCAACAAGTCAACAGGAACAAAAGCGATCCCTCACTCTCTCTCCATATATATTCAGTCGTGATTGCACTTCTTTGCCTGATTTCCATAATTTATCTCGTCCTCACATTCGAACCAACAACCCCATGAGCCTGACTCCGATAACAGACAGAGATATCATCAATGTTGTTAATGGCCTTAAAACTTCCTCTCCAGGGGACGACTGCATTCCCAGCAACGTTATTAAGAAAATACTTCCTTGCATTCTTAAGCCCCTGAAACATGTAATTACTATATCATTTAGTATGGGAGTATTTCCCACGAAACTCAAGATTGCCAAAGTTCATCCCATGTTCAAGACTGGATCCCATTGCCTTAATAACTATCGCCCAATTTCCATACTAACAGCTCTTAGCAAAATCATGTCCATTAGATTAACTGATTTTCTTTATGCAAATGATATAATCAACAATTGTCAGTATGGTTTCTTGAAGAACAAATCATCTGAATTAGCTGTTTCAGACTTTTACAAATAAACTTTAAAATCTTTTGATGGTCGCAAATTTACTCTTGCTACATGCTTAGACTTTTCCAAAGCATTCGATACGGTCAACCATCAATTCTTTTGGAAAAATTATACCATTACGGTATAAAAGGGAGTGTACATGCTTGGTTCGCTTCGTATCTGTCAAACCGCACACAGTATGTAGTTTTCAATGACTGCAACTCCTCTAAAAGAACTATCGCTCATGGAGTCCCACAGGGCTCCATCTTGGGACCCATTCTGTTCCTTCTTTACATCAATGATATTGTCAATGCGAGCTGTCTGAGCTTCACTCTCTATGCTGATGATACTTGCTGTTAATCAACACCACAAACAGTGAAATGACAAACATAAGAAGATGGATGACTCTAAATAAGCTTACCATGAATGTCGACAAGACACATTATATAATTTTTCATAGAAATAAAGACATGCCTCCTGTTTTACCTCATGTCACTGTCGCAAATGTCCCAATCAAAAGGGTTTTTCATACAAAGTTCCTTGGGATTCACGTCGATTCCCAGTTAAATTGGAAAACACACATAGACAATGTAGTATCTAAACTAAATAAACTTTGTGGACTTCTTCATCAACTGCGCAAAACATTACCCTTGAAAGCCTTGCAACAGTTATATTACACATTAGTTTACCCACATTTTATTTATGGGCAAACTATCTGGGGTGCTACATGCTCTACCTCAATTAAACCTTTACTTATAACAAAAAAGAATTGTACGTAGTATCTTGGGTCTTAGAAGAAATGATCACACTCATGAAGCCTTCCTAAATCTCAGAATTTTAAAAATCAAGGAAATTGATACTTACTGCTGTGCACTCTTTGTTTTTAAAAGCCTAAATTCCCAAAGTAATGACATGTTTTATCACAGAACTAACGACAGATATCCCCTAAGAGGCAATAATATGCTAGCTGTTCCATCCATGCAGTCTGATCAATCTAAATCATGTATACTATATCATGGACCAACTCTCTGGAATGCTCTCCCTGATGATGTACGTAGCTGTGCTACTTTGTCCTCTTTTAAACGATCACTGAAATGTTACTTGTTATCACAATATATCATATAATGTTTAACTGTACTTTTTTATTATATTTTTTTCTATTATTTGCTCTTGCATCTACTGTAATTATGTTTGTATATATGTATATGTGTATATGTATATAATGTATGTATGTGTATGTGTGCATATAAATATATATATATATATATATATATATATATATATATTATATATTATATATATTATATATATATGTATTGCCATTGGGTTGTGTGTATATATGAATGTATGTCTGTGCATACATATGTATGTGCATTTAAGTATGTGTATGTTTATATCTATACATATATGTATGTGTATCTTTATATGTATATGTCCATGTTTATATATGAGGATGTTTGAGCGTATGTGTATGTAGGTATGTGTGTATTTATATCTATACATATAATGTATGTCTCTTATGCTATTACTGCCTGTAATTTCCCCTAATATAATTATGTACAATGCCATTCAGTAATTGTATTATTAAAGTTTACCTCTAAAGTTACTTACAATATATCGTTTATTTCTCTCTTTCTTCTCTCTTCTCTTTGGTTTGTGTTTTCATCGATTCATTAAGTTCAACGGGGGTCCTCTCTCTTCCTAAGGGGAGTCCTGGGGGAGAGGACTCAGCCAATACGGCCTACCAGTTGTAATATGTTGTAATTTTTTTTGGGTTTGATGGCTATTGTATTTTGCATAAATAAAAATGATTTTGATTCTTGATTATTTGTTTTGCTTCGTTTGGGATTTTCTTC
>NW_020869413.1:150520-155520 GCF_003789085.1 Penaeus vannamei | reverse complement strand
CGCCGCTTCTCCTCAGAAAATTTCAAGGCCCGACCGTTGTATCTTAGGGTAGCAGCCCTTTTCGATGTCGACCGAAATATTTTTTTTCACCATACCTTAAAAAATCGATAATTGTGACGTAATAATTAGAGATAATAAAATATTAGGTTCTTTTCTGAAAGCTTATTAAATTTCATGTGAGATGACACCACCTTTTATTTTTTTCGGAATAATACAGCATGCAAACGTATATTACCTAAGTTAATCTACCTTTGCCCATGTGTTTACATAAAAGTGATCTGTGGTGTATTCTATGATTATGACAGTTTTAGTAAAATTAGGATATGACATGAGTATATCTTCCAATGTATCAGATGCTTTAAAATAATCACATAGTTCTTTATACGTCATGTTAGGTGGTCTGAAAGGCAGTATCACATGACACTCCGAGATATAATGCCCAAGCGTTCGCTTCCCCCAGGTTGGGTCCAGGTCCACAGCCTGTCCTCTAGCCCCCACCATCAGCAGCTTCTCAAAGACGCATACCGAGACCTGATTGGTTGACACCGGACACCTTATGGCTCGCCCATTGGACCGCAGGCTCCTCTCGTTCCCGGGTGGCTGGCACAGCTCAGCCCCACTTAAGCTCCGGCGCCCGGGCCGATAATCAAAGCCAGAGGAATTGATGCTCCCCACAGACAGTTCAATCCACGCCCGCCATGGAACCCACTTCCTATTTCCTTTGTCCTAGATACTCTTCCATGTGCCAAGACTCTTTGCTCACAGTCTGATTTCACCAGAGCCAGAAATTACTGTCTCTCCCTTGCCAGTCAACCCAACACAGCTGCACTCTTTACAGATGGCTCTGTGAACCAACAGTCTGGAGAAGCAGGATCAGCTTTTATATGCTTTTTTTTTTTTTTTTTTTTTTTTTTTTTTTTTTTTTTTTTTTTTCCTTTCCCTCTGTCAACGGCAGTCACGCTTGCTTGTTGCTCGGTGATTTGGTAGCTTTTTCGAGAGTTAAGGTCACAAACAGTCTCCAACATCACCTGTGAGTAAAGGAAGTTACAGTGATCGTCCTGACACGATATTGGGCTTAAGAAATTTTGTGTGGACTTAGAAAAATTTTGCACTGATATTTGAAAATCGTCCGCCCCACCCCCTTCGAATCGTGTTGCCCGGTTTGCGCATGCGCACAACAAAGTCACGTGACCTTACCCAGCTCTCGACCCATCACCACGCTAACGAACTGTTGCCCTGCACCCCCCCCCCCCTCTACCTCAACGGCCACCCGCCTCGCTCCTCATCGCTGAGCCTGCGCGCGCCTCCCTTCTGCCGCGCTACCCTCTGCCCCTTCTGCTGCGCCTCCTGCCGCGCCACCTACTGCCCCTGCTGCTGTACTATCGAGTGTGCCAACAAATTTCTCCTGTGAGCCTCTTCTTCGCGGAGCCCTCGCTGCCTCTCCTCTCTGCCGCACTACCCTCTGCTCCTTCTGCTGCGCCTCCTGCCGCGCCACCTACTGCTCTATCCAGTGTGCCAACAAACTTCACCTGTGAACCAGGTGATACGAGCTCTGCTGCACGATGCCACCCAGTCGACCTTCTCCCATCAATTCGCCGTCCCTGACCCGCGCAGAAGTGAACGGTCTGATCGACCTACAGAGCAAGCTACTGGGCGAAGCCTTGGAGCGAATCCAGCGCGAGATGTCTCTCCAGAACGAGAACCTCAGCTCTCGCTTGGGCGAGGCAATTCGAAGTCTGGAGTTCGCCCACAAGGAAATCGAGGATCTCAAGGCACGGGAGGAGGCTGCAAGGCGCGGTGCCGAGGAACTGAAAGACCGCTTGAGTGCCCTGTCGAGGGAGAACGCCGACTTGAAGAGCGACCTGGCGAGAATGACGGAGCGGCTGGACTACCAGGACGACCAGGGACGTCGCAATAACCTACGATTCTCGGGCATCCCGGAGGAGCGCGGCGAGACCTGGGAGATGTGCCAGCGGAAACTATCAGACCTGCTGCGACAAACACCTCCACATCACGCCAGATCGAACGCGCCCACCGTGTGGGCCGCCCAACTCACGATAGGCCCAGAGACATCGTGGCCAAATTCGCGAGTTTCGTGGATCGCGAGGCAGTGTTCAAGGATAAAGCCAAGTTTAAGAATGCTCCTGGCAGGGTGTTCGTGAACGAAGACTTCTGCGCAGGCACCATCAAGGCCCGGAAGGATCAGCTGGAGCAGCTGAGGCAGGCGAGGAGCGAGGGCAAGAACGCCTTCTTCAGCTACAGGAAGCTGGTTGTAACCGAGCGCCAGCGTCCTCGCGCCCCTCCTGACTCAGCCCTCCCCATGCCGCCTCCAGGCACTGCCTTCGACCCACTAAGGCTGCCCACTCCGCTACAGTCCCGTCCTCGCCCCGGCTCGCTGTCTGACGCGCCGTCACCCCTGATGCAGCGCCCTTCGGGTCCTTGCTTTAACACCCCGCCACCCGCACGACACTCCTACTCGACGGTGCTGAGATCTCCTGTGGGAGCCACGGCCCTTGGCCCCCCACCCCTATTTAGTCCCGTCAGCCAGCGTCTGAGAAATAAGAAGTGATGCCGTTTCTGGTAATTTACAAATCTGTACCACGTACCTAATTTTATTAATTCAATATGGATTGTGCATTCACTTTTCCTTTCCAAGATCTGAATGATGATGCTTTATCGAATGTATTCACTTCCGATAATGTCGCCCAGGTTATTAGCTTAGAAGTACTAGAATCAAGATCATTTCATAACGTTAAAATCGACGCCTCTGATGACCATTTTCATTCTTTTGATTCTCTAGGAGCAGATAATTTCGTATCTAATTTGCTTAACGTGATAAATCCAAATTGTTCTTACGTCTTTCCTGATTCTATTACTTCTAACAGTGCATCTATGACTCACTTGTCTATTATCAGCCATAACATATGTAGCCTACCCAATCATTTTGATGAATTTACTTTGCAATGTCTACATCCGAATAGTTTTGATGTGATAGGTTTCTCTGAAACTAGACTCACTCAAGACATTCAACACCTCTTCACACTCCCCGACTACCATGCATACTTCTCGCACCACTCTAGAAACAGCGGGGGCGTTGCCCTCTATGTTCATGACAGATTTTCCTCTCGTGGTAGAGCTGACCTATCTTTCCAAGAAGATTTCATTGAGTCAATTTTTACTGAAATAACAATTAACAACGAGAGCTTACTGATTGGGCAATTGTATAGGCGCCCAAAAAGTAACTTCTCTCTTTTTCTGGAAAAGATTCAGTTAATAATCGAGACTGCCTCTCAAGAAAACAAGTGTCTCATCAGTGGGGATTTTAACCTAGACCTCCTCAAGGCCGACTCTGATAACAAAGTCAGGGAAACCGTCTCCACCCTTAATTCTAGGCTCTTCTTCTCAGCAGTCACCAAGCCTACTAGAGTTCAAGGAAACTCTGCCTCCTTAATAGATCATATCTGGACAAATTTTTTACCAAAATTGAAAGCAAGTGGGGTTATATACTGCAACATATCAGATCATTTTCCTGTTTTTAGTACTTTTAACCTAGAATTACAACATAATGAACCTAAAACTGAGAAAACATTTTACTATCGCGACTATAAAGAATCCAATATAACCAATTTTAAAAGCCACCTTACAGAAGTATGTTGGGACCTCGTGTTTGCCTCTCACAATCCCGAGGTTGCCTATGAAAATTTCATTAGTCTTTTTATCCCCTTTGAAAGATTTTTCCATTAAAATGTAAGTCACTAAAATCCAAGTCCTTTAAAACCATACATTACATGTGAAATAAGAAACTTAAATCAAAGAAAAAAACAAACTTCAAAAGAAATATGCAAAGTGGCCACTCTCCTACGGCGAGACATTTCGGTCTCTTCGCAACCCCTTAAAACTAACAATTCGGAAGGCAAAGGCAGATCATTACAAAATGAAGCTTGATCAAAGTGCAGGTGACACTAAGAAGACATGGCAAATTCTAAATGATGTTCTTCACAGGAATAATAACAAAAAATGACAAAGTACTAATAGATGAGAAAGAAATCAATGACCCAAACGTCATTACAAATGAATTTAACAAATATTTTACAAACATAGGCGAAAATCTGTCACGATTAACCCCTAATGTGGATGGAGACTTTAAAGAATTTCTCGGGCCCTCCAACAACAACCATGAGCCTGACTCCGATAACAGACAGAGACATCATCAATGTTGTTAATGGCCTTAAAACTTCCTCTCCAGGGGACGACTGCATTCCCATCAACATTATTAAGAAAATACTTCCTTGCATTCTCAAGCCCCTGAAACATGTAATCACTAAATCATTTAGCATGGGAGTATTTCCCACGAAACTTAAGATTGCCAAAGTTCATCCCATGTTCAAGACTGGCACCCTGCCTTAATAACTATCGCCCAATTTCCATACTAACAGCTTTTAGCAAAATCTTTGAAAAAATCATGTCCATTAGATTAACTGATTTTCTTTATGCAAATGATATAATCAACAATTGTCAGTATGGTTTCTTGAAGAACAAATCATCTGAATTAGCGGTTTCAGACTTCACAAATGAAACTTTAAAATCTTTTGATGGTCGTAAATTTACTCTTGCTATATTTTAGACCTTTCCAAAGCATTCGATACGGTCAACCATCGAATTCTTTTGGAAAAATTATACCATTATGGTATAAAAGGGAGTGTACATGCTTGGTTCGCTTCGTATCTGTCAAACCGCACACAGTATGTAGTTTTCAATGACTGCAACTCCTCTAAAAGAACTATCGCTCATGGAGTCCCACAGGGCTCCATCTTGGGACCCATTCTGTTTCTTCTTTACATCAATGATATTGTCAATGCGAGCTGTCTGAGCTTCACTCTCTATGCTGATGATACTTGCTGTTACGCTTCGGGGCACTCCATTATAGATTTGATCAACTCCACAAACAGTGAAATGATAAGTATAAGAAGATGGATGACTCTAAATAGGCTTACCCTGAA
>NW_020869413.1:143942-150420 GCF_003789085.1 Penaeus vannamei | reverse complement strand
ATATATATATATATATATATATATATATATATATATACATATTATATTAATAATATATATATATATAATATATATATATATATATATATATATATATATATATATATTATATATATATATATATATATAATATATATATATATATGTATATAATGTGTGTATGTGGATTATTTTCTGACTGACTCCGGAGTGTTCAGAGAAGAGCGGAGGAGAGACGCGTCACAGGATCCCAGATTTCCTTCGCTCGTCCTCCATTTCCGCTTAAATCGAAGGACAATTCCCTCCTTCGGGATTAGTACAGCGTCCTCGTGTTTCCAGAGAAGGATCACCAGCGTCGTATTTATCTTGCGGAGAAATCCAATTTGCAGCTTCCCGAACCTGTGAATTTCTAGAGACTTTTGGATTTCTTCGGCAGGAGAAAAAAAAAGAGGAAGTTGAGTTTTGCAAACTTTGATTCTAACTTTGAAATTCCCATCCTTTGAAATTTGGGATGGGGACTTATAGACATGTATGTGCTCTCTCTCTCTCTCTCTCTCTTTCTCCCATACGCTCTCTCTCTTTCTCTTTCTCTCATACTCTGTCTCTCTTCTCTTCTCTCTACTTCTCTCTCTCTCTCTCTCTCTCTCTCTCTCTCTCTCTCTCTTCTCTCTCTCTCTCTCTCTCTCTCTCTCTCTCTCTCTCTCTCTCTCTCTCTCTCTCTCTCTCTCTCTCTCTCTCTCTCTCTCTCTACCTATCTCTCTTTTACTGTCTCTCTCTCTCTTTATCTATCTATCTGTCTGTCTTGCACGTACGTCAAGGTTAAGATTTGACGAAAGTGTAATGTTTTTTAAAACCTTTTTGATAGTGCGATTGTGCACCATACCCTTCACTAGAAAACATTCTACACACATTTCATAAAAGGATTCAGGAAAATTGTTAAATCATCATAATGTTAATACCTTACTGCTCTAACGATGAATTTCATTATCATTAGTAATAATGACTGCGATATTATAAAAATTAAACCTATTACCATAGACAAATTCTCGAGTGTGCCAGTTGCTAGGCATAATATTGCATAACTGTATTTCATTTTCCGTTTTAATGATATTGCATCTAGTATTTCATATCAAATAAATGAAGGTGATTTGATTATCATTTTACTTTCAAGTCTCCAGTCTCTACTTCTGATTTACTGTCAAAGGGATTCCTCATTATCTTTAAAATAGAAGGTGTGTATAATCAGCATCCAAGTCTGCTGATTAATGGAGTCTTAATCACTTCAGTGGATAACCTGAAGCTCTTAGGTGTGACCTTTGATTCAAAGCTTACATCTGAATTGCACATTAGGAATATGGCCCGGGCAATTTCATCAAAGTTAGGCATCATTCGCAAGTGCAAGAAAATCTATGAAGATGACAACATTACACGTAGGTGCTTCTTTTCTTTTATTCTGCCTCATTTTTAGTATTGTTTTGTGTGGTTATCTGCTGCAGACTCACACTTAAGACTGCTTGATTGTTCTTTTAATTCCATGAAATTTCTCCTGTCTGACTTAAATTTGGACATTGGACACCGTAGAGTTATTGGGGCTCTTTCAGTCTTATACTAGATTGTAACCGATAATTCACATCCCCTCTATAAGTTTTTACCTGATTTTTATCAACCGGCAAGAATTACCAGTTCTATGACCTCATTAATGATTATTTTGAAGTCGATCGTCTATAAGTAGATGTTTTTTTTACTGCTATTTGTAGACTTTGGAATAGATTGCCTTCAGAGATTGTAACTTCTTCGAGTCTTGATAAGTTTAAAACGTCAGCTTTTTTTTTAAGTAATTAGTTGACTTTCTTTTTCATTCTTCTTAGCTTTATCTTGACCCGCACTGACACCTTTGGTGGTATAAACCTCGATTTTTTCAGTGTGGCTCATTATATAGCATAATAATAATAATAATAATAATAATAATAATAATAATAATAATAATAATAATAATAATAATAATAATAATAATAACAATAATGGGACATCAAACTGAAAGAGCTGCAAAAATCATAAAGATTCTAAGATATATGGATTTATAATTAATTTCCAAATTTGCAAACTCGGAATAATACGATAAATTTCATTATTTCAGTTTCCATCAAATTCTGTAGCTCGTTGGATCCATCACCTAACGATATCAGTTATCTCTTAGAGTTTTAATTACATGAAAGGATCCACTGAATCATATATGTAACACCAGCAATTGAATAAGTTTATAATATATAATATATATATAATATATATATATATATATATATATTATATATATATATATATATATTATATATATTATAATATATTATAAATATTATATTATTTTTTTTTTTTGTTGTTTTTTTTTTTTTTTTATACAAGAGTATTTGATATTTTGAGTTATATTTTTAATTTTTTCATGTATCTTTTTTGAATGTTATCAACAAAAAGAAAAAAAGAAAAAAAAAGAAGAAAGAAAGAAAAAGAAAAAAAGAAAAGAAAGAAAGGAAAAAAAAAGAAAAGAAAGAAAACAAAAAGAAAAAAAAAAAAGAAAAAAAAGAATAGATAAGAAAAAAAAAATTATATTATATGTTAAAAAATATTCTTGTGGAAAAAAGATATGTAAGTAAAAAAAAAGGCATGGAGCTTATATATATATCATCATTTAAATATCTCTTCGAATATTTTTTTTTCTTTCGTTTCATTATTCCTTTGGTCTCATACGGAAATAGTCCTGTCTAAACCAACAGAAATAGTTCTCCAAAACAAAAAATGTATTACAATAGTCGTTAGTACTTAATAATTCTATCAACTGGTTCTAACAGGTTTGATATAATCTTAGTATCCTTCCTAGTACAAATAAGTGATCAGCCGAAAAATTATCGCTCACAACCTAAATGGAAAACAAGTAATTCCACCTAAAACGCGAAAGGAAACGGGTCAATGTATAATGTATTTGTTATTTGTGGGAGAATCTAACTAAATGGTTTTTTTAGGGTTGTTACGTATAAAGGAGCTGCCAACCGCTCTATAATGAAGCCAAGACTTTGCCTGGCTTGTAGCCTTACCACATTTGCCCTGCCTTACGCTTGTGCCTTTGCCTTGCCTTTCTTACCCTTGCAGCTCGTTGCCTTGCCTTTGCCTGCTTGCCCACCCAACCCTTGCAGGTGCCTTTGCTTGCCAAGACCTTGCAGCCTTTGCCTTGCCTTTGCTGCCTTGCCCAACCAAACCCTTGCAGCCTTTGCCTTGCCTTGCCTGCCTTGCCAAAAAGCCTAGCCTGCCTTGCCAACCCAGCCCTTGTGCCTTTGCCTTGCCTTGCCTTGCTTTGCCTTGCTTGCCACCCAACTCTTGCAGCCTTTTGCCTTGCTTTGCCTTGCCTTGCCCAACCCAACCCTTGTAGCCTTTGTTTGCCTTGCCTTGCCTTCCCCAACCCAACCCTTTGTAGCGCTTGCCTTGCCTTGCCCACCCAACCCTTGCAGCCTTTGCCTTGCCCTTGCCTTGCCTTGCCAAACCCTTAGCAGCCTTTGCCTTGCCTTGCCCAACCCAACCCTTGCAGCCTTTTGCCTTTGCCTTTGCCTTGCTTGCCCAACCCCTTGCAGCCTTTGCCTTGCCTTGCCCCAACCCAACCCTTGTCCCTTTTTTGCCTTGCCTTTGCCTTGCCTTGCCCAACCCAACCTTTGCCTTGCTTGCATTGCCTTGCCTTGCCCACCCAACCCTTGCAAGCCTTTGCCTTGCCTTGGCCCACCAACCTTGCAGCCTTTGCCTTGCTTTGCCTTTCCTTGCCAACCCAACCCTTGAGCCTTTGCCTTGCCTTGCCCAACCCAACCCTGTAGCCTTTGCCTTGCCTTGCTTTGCCTTTGCCTTGCCTGCCTTGCCAACCCAACCCTTGCAGCCTTTGCCTTGCCTTGCCTTGCCTGCCCAACCAACCCTTGTAGCCTTTGCCTTGCCTTGCCCAACCCAACCCTTGCAGCCTTTGCCTTGGCCTTGCTTGCCTTGCCCAACCCAACCTTGTAGCCTTTGCCTTTGCCTTGCCCACCCAACCCTTTAGCCTTGCCCAACCCAGCCTTGCCAGCCTTGCCACCCAACCCTTGTAGCCTTGCCTTTGCCTGCCCAACCCAACCCTTGTAGCCTTTGCCTTGCCTTGCCCAACCACCCTTGCAGCCTTTGCCTTGCTTTGCCCCTTGCCCAAACCCAACCCTTTGCAGCCTTTGCCTTGCCTTGCCCAACCCAACCTTGTAGCTTTGCCTTGCCCACCCCTTGTAGCCTTTGCCTTGCCTTGCCCAACCCAACCCTTGCAGCCTTGCCTTGCCTTGCCAACCCAACCCTTTAGCCTTTTTGCCTTGCCTTTGCCTTGCCCAACCAACCCTTGCAGCCTTTGCCTTGCCTTTGCCTTGCCTTGCCCAACCCAACCCTTGAGCCTTTCCTTGCCTTGCCTTGCCTTCCCCAACCCACCCTTTAGCCTTGCCTTGCCTTGCCAACCCTTGTAGCCTTTGCCTTCCTGCCCACCAAACCCTTGCAGCCTTGCCTTGCCTTGCCCAACCCTTGCAGCCTTTGCCTTGCCTTGCCCAACCCAACCCTTGCAGCCTTTGCCTTGCCTTTGCCTTGCCTTGCCTTTCCTTGCCTTGCCCAACCCTTGTAGCCTTTGCCTTGCCTTGCCTTTGCCTTGCCTTGCCCAACCCAACCCTTGTAGCCTTATAATATATGAGACAAAATGCACCAGCGAACTTATAACTGCAATACCCATTTATCTCACAGATTTTCGCTTGACTAAAAACCCTCGCAAAAAAACATGAATCTGTGGGACGAAATCCAAATAGGTATTATATCCGGCTGTTATTATCGATGCGAACTTGACGCTAAATACACAACGCGTCGAAAAGTTCAATTTGAATGTGACTTTTGAACTTACAAGGGTTAGAAAATGGTTCACTTAATAGAGTATATATCAAGCTCCATCACGGTAATATAATAAGAATATAACAGAAACTTTGAAAACTATCAAAAAGGGGGAAAAAATATTCGTTTTCGCGAATATAACAGAAACTGGTGGTTACATTTTTAATTTGTTTTCAACAGAGATTTAACATTAATCTAACAGAGCGGAACGTTATGAATTAAAAATATGTATAATGTACGTTTTTGGGTAAACACTGCCATAAATGATTTTATGAATTCTTTCCGATATAGCGTTTAAGCACTGCCATGATTTACCTTAGTATATATAAATGTTTCATCTTTATTGTCCTGACATGATCAGTCGCTGCAATAGTGAGAAAGAAGCTCTTGGACCTTAGACACTGGAAAAAAAATAATAATTTCAATAATAATTATGATAATAGTATGATAATAATAATAATAATAATATAATATAATAATAACAGTAATAATAATAATAATCGTAATAATAATAAATAGTAATGATAATAATAATTATGCCACCTTTGCTGATAATAATTACAATGATAATGATGATTTTAATAATAATGATAATGATAATGATAAAAGATAATATGAATAATAATCATTATGAGGTTTATCATTATCATCAATATTATTGATTTACAAATAAAATGTTGATGGTGATGATATGATAAAGACAATGTAGATGGACTTATAGAAATGATAATGATGACAATAATCATAATGCTGATAATGATAACTATGATGATGAAGATGAAGATGATGATAATGACGTTGATGGTGATAATGATAATGAAAGTATTAACTGTAAAATTGCAAACAACGTAATAATGAATACAATTAATATCCAAATGTATCATTATCATCACTATCGTATTTATGTAATAGTAATATTGCCCTCTGTGTCATTACCACTATCACTATATATATGTCTCATCATTATCATCATCTATCATATCATTATCATGCTTTAACGCTTACATCTGATGATACGTTAAAAATATTCCTAAAGACTTTTAGTTAGATTTCTCAGCCAAATAAATAACAAATACACTTAATTTATCTAGAAAAGTGAGATATGAAGAAGAAACACACATCCATGAGGCCCTGTGCGTGTGTGTGCGGTGTGTCGGTGTGTGTGTGTGTGTGTGTGTGTGTGTTGTTGTATTTTAGCTTTGTCTTGTGTCGGTGTGTTTTGATTTTTATTGTTGTCCTCGCGACGTGTGTTAGTTATGTGTATGTGTCTGTGTGTGTTGTAATGTAGTGTGGTGCGTGTGTCTATGTGTGTTGTGTGCGTGATCGTGTGCAGTGGTCTGTGTGTGTGTGTGTGGTGTGTGTAGTGTGGTGTGTGTGTGTGTGTGTTTGTGTGGTGTAGTGTTGGTATGTATGTATGTCCCTTGCATTTCACATCGATTCATATGATAAGATAGACGCCTTTTAATCTTCGCCATAGAGAGGGAGGAGAGAGAAGAGAGAGAGAAGGAGAAGAGAGCTTTCGAGGAGAGAGAAGAGAGGAAAAGGAGAGAAGAGAGGGAAGAGAGAGAGAGAGAGGCGAGAGAGA
>NW_020869413.1:133942-136442 GCF_003789085.1 Penaeus vannamei | reverse complement strand
CTCCCTCCCATTCTGTTTCTTCTTTACATCAATGATATTGTCAAAGCGAGCTGTCTGAGCTTCACTCTCTATGCTGATGATACTTGCTGTTACGCTTCGGGGCACTCCATTATAGATTTGATCAACTCCACAAACAGTGAAATGATAAGTATAAGAAGATGGATGACGCTAAATAGGCTTACCCTGAATGTCGACAAGACACATTTTATAATTTTTCATAGGAATAAAAGACATATCCTGTTATACCTCATGTCAATGTCGCAAATGTCCCAATCAAAAGGGTTTTTCATACTAAGTTCCTTGGGATTCACATTGATTCTCAATTAAATTGGAAAACTCACATAGGCAATGTAGTATCTAAACTAAATAAACTTTGTGGACTTCTTCATCAACTGCGCAAAACATTACCCTTGAAAGCCTTACAGCAATTATATTACACATTGGTTTACCCACATTTTATTTATGGGCAAATTATTTGGGGAGCTACATGCTCTACCTCACTTAAACCTTTACATATAACTCAAAAAAGAATTGTGCGTAGCATCTTAGGTCTTAGAAGAAATGATCACACTCACGAAGCCTTCCTAAATCTCAGAATTCTAAAAATCAAGGAAATTAATACTTACTGCTGTGCACTCTTTGTTTTTTAAAAGCCTAAATTCCCAAAGCAATGACATGTTTCACCACAGAACTAACGACAGATATCCCTAAGAGGTAATGATATGCTAGATGTTCCATTCATGCAGTCTGATCAATCTAAATCATGTATACTATATCATGGACCAACTCTCTGGAATGCTCTCCCTGATGATGTACGTAGCTGTGCTACTTTGTCCTCTTTTAAACGATCACTGAAATGTTTTTTGTTGTCACAGTATATCACATAATGTTTAACTGTACTTCATTTATATTATATTTTTCTATTATTTGCCCTTGCATCTTTGTATTTTCTCCTATACTGTAATTATTTGTGTATTTATGTATATACTTGTGTATGTCTGTGTGTGTGGAGGTATGTATATGTATATTTGTATGTATATGTCCATGTTTATATATGAGTATGTATATGAGTGTATGTCTATGTAGGTATGCGTGTGTATGTGTATGCGTGTATATTTATATTTATACATATAATGTATGTCATGCTATTCTGCCTGTAATTTCCTTTAATATCATTATGTATAATGTCATTCAGTATTAGTATGATTAGTTTACTTATTTAATTATATTATGTCCTGATTTCTCTTCCTAGTTTTTAATGTTTAATAGTTCAAGGGGCCTTCCTAAGGGAGTTTCACTCCTGGAGGGCTCAGCCATACCACTAGTGTAATATGTTGTATTTTTGTTTATGTATTGTATTTGGCTAAATAAATTATTTGATTCTGATTCTGATTCTCCCCCCACCCCTTTCCTCTCCCTCCCACCCTTACCCACCCCTTCCTTCCCTCCCTCCCTCTCCCCCTTCCCTCCCTCCCCCCCCTCCCCCACCCCCCTCTCCCCCTCACCCACCCCCCCCTCCCTTCTTCACCCCAACAACACCCTCACCACAACAAGGCCCAGAGACGGCAGCTGTCATTCCTCGCGCACCCGATTCTCGCTATGAGTGTCTCGCGTCTTAATGGGGTGTGAGGTGTTGATATTCCCGCCCGCCGATGCTCATCTGTGGAGGAAATTTGAATCTCATTATGAGGGGCGGCGGCGGCGGTGAGGCTTGGGTGGGGGTGGTCATAACAACAATGGTGGTGGGGGATGTTTTTTTTTTGTATGGTAATGGCGGCGCGGGAGGTGATTTATGTCGGGGATGATGTTGATGAGTGATGGATGATGGTGGTGATGATGATGATGAATTATTGATGATGATGATGATGAATGATGATGATGATTATTGATGAGTGTGATGATGATGATGATGATGATTGATTGATCATGATAACGATGATGATATTGATGAGATGATGATGATGGTGATTATTGATGAGGTGATGATGAACGATGATGATGATGATATGATGAGGTGATGATGATGATATTAATGATGAATGATGATGATGATTATATTGATGACGATGAGGATGATATTGATGAGGTGAAAATGACGATGATGATGATAATGGTGATATTTATGAGATGAGTGATGACGATGAAGAGGAGGAAAGGTACTGATAAGGTGAGGATGATATTGATGAGTAATGATGGAGATGATGATGCTATGATTATGATGATGGTGATGATGATCATGATGATGGTGATGACGCTTTTTATCATTATCATTAAAATCTAAGTGCCATAATTTATAGTGTAAGTAATGCAATTAATATACGTTAATGATTTCTAGTTCACCATATATACTTTTAATTAATAATTATTCTGATCGAGATAAACAGGTCATTCCACTCAATAAGGATAAAACGACTCCTGGCAACTCAGCAACGCGCCTGTCAGTGTTGCCATACATAAGTCATCCTAATTACAGTTGTGCATAATGAACTGCTGAAGATTA
>NW_020869413.1:126442-128942 GCF_003789085.1 Penaeus vannamei | reverse complement strand
TCTACAAACTCAAGAAGATCAAACGCGTTGATAACTGGCTTAGACTTCCCCAGGGAGCGCGATCAAAGGATCTGACGAAGACAAGGGGATACTAATGGATTTTAAAGGGTTCTTTAATGCATTTGAAATTCCGGGCGTTCCTCAGACAGGAGATCCGAGATTCGAGATGCTGAGAACATCATCATCATCATCTCAGTTGAGCTTCGGGTCTTTGACATGACCCCCCGTCGTTATTATGTTGCTATGCCTGTTGCCGTTGAGCAGGTTGCAGAATCTCTTGTTGTTTGTGACGCGACGCCGAGGTATGTGCAGTATAACAACATACTTCTCAGAATGCAAGGCTCTTCATTGTGGAAGATGCAGGAACGGACATGTAGATATATAAATAGATATATAGAATGAAGTAAAGACAGAGATAAGAGATGGGGATAGATAGATCAATGGATAGAGAAAGATAGAGATAGATAGTGCTGGAGATAGATGGGGATAGATAGATAAATGTATAGAAAAAGATAGAGATAGATAGTGCAGGAGATAGATAGATAAATGGATAGAGAAAGATAGAGATAGAGATAGTGCTGGAGATAGATAGATAAATGGATAGATAGATAGATAAGATAGATAAATGGATAGAGAAAGATAGAGATAGAGATAGTGCTGCAGATAGATCGATAAATAGATAGAGAAAGATAAAAGTGTTGAACGAATTAAGATACAAAGATAGAGACAGAGATAGATAGATAAATAGATAGAGTGAGGGGAGAGTTATACAATCGGTAATACAATGAAATAAATGACAGACTAAAAAAGGAAGAAAGAAATAAAGATTTACGAAGAGTTTACTGGTCCTGCATATGACTAAAAACTCATTGCTAAATGATATAAGACACCCCCCCCAAAAAAAAAAAAATGGTGAAATCAAAATATAAGCAAAATACAACCTATTGACACGATCTCAAATTCCATTTCCTAACACTAACGTGACCCAAGGCAGACGCGTTGGAAGTGCTACCAAAGACATCAAGTTACAATATGTGAATGGATTTACCCTCTACAGTAGACGAAGAATAAACAAACAAAAAACAGGGCTTACAGATATCAGATGAATATTAGTTTCCTAAAGCATCTATTTTTTTTTTTTTTTTTTTTTTTACGATTATTGTCTCGATTCCCTTTCGTTGTCATTTCTATTAGTAATGTTTTTTCTTCTTCTTCTTCTCTCTCTCTTTTCTTTTCTCTCCTTTCGCATTTCATTTATTTTTTTTCCCTTTCGGAAAGGACGATGTACATAAAAGTTGGTTTTTGGCAATAAAAAAAGAAGTAGAAGAAAGGAGAAAAGGAGAAGGAGAAGGAGAAGAAGGAGAAGGAGGAGAATATTATATATATATATATATATATATATATATATATATATATATATATATATATATATATATATATATATATATAGAACAGAGATTCTTTTTTTCACTCTTGCATATTCCATGGGTTTGCAGACACAGGAAAATGTTGCATAGCTACTGAATATTCCCCTTATGGACTCCAAGAGCCTGCACAAAAAATCCGAGCCAAGCATTAACGAGCCAGAAGGGAGGCTAATGGCACCGTTTAAGAGAGAGAATAGTCAGTACTAAAAAAAAAGAAGAAGAAATAAAACGAAAAAAAAAGAAAAAAAAAAAAATGCACAGGGGGATATTTACGTCCGTGAAGCGATGGCAGAAAAGAGGTACGTTTTATGTTCTAATTGGCAACGTTGGGTTTCTGTTGATGCTGATAATTTCCCACAATGAAAGAAAAAAAAAAGTGGAGGCATGGATATAAATACAGATATATGTCTTAAATATCCTATCGGCGACAATTATCGAATCTTGAAATATAATTGAATTAGACTGGATTCTGATAAAGGTTTTCTAATGATGGAGTGATAACATAAAATAAATTCGTGCGAAATGGTTATCATAATAATTATCAATCAATCAATCAATAAATAGATAAATAAAAATAGAGCGAAATTTCACCACTCAAAATGAGTTATTCCTTAAACCTCTATTATTCGATAGATAATTAATCTGACATAATCTTGTTCATTTATCACTTCTTTATTTTCACATTATCTATTATCATGATACTTTTTTTTCTAGTCTATTTCAATACAATCCCATGGGGAAGGATATGAAATAAAAAAACACTTCCTCCTAATATCGGCTGGTTAAAAATTCGTAAAAAAAAAAAAAAAAAAAAAAAAAAAAAGACAACGAGAGGCGCTAATGGGTTCTAGGGAATCCTTCGCTGCATTTGATATTCACCGACTTTGGGAGAAGGGAAAGGGAGGGTCGGAGATGCCGAAAATGAGATTTTTTTCAAGTGCTCCTCCATCATTATGTGCCTGTAGTTCACGGTGGTAGTCATATACGTATATACGTATATATGTGTGTGTATATGCATATGTGTGTATATGTATATGTGTGTATACGTATATGTGTATATATATATGTGTATA
>NW_020869413.1:61442-86442 GCF_003789085.1 Penaeus vannamei | reverse complement strand
GATTGAGATGATGATAATGATGATGTGATAATAATGATGATGATAATGATGATGTGATAATAATGATGATGATAATGATGATGATTATGATGATGATTATGATGATGGTAATGATAATGACGATGATTATTAGGATGTTAATGATGAAGATTATGATGATTATGATGATGATGATGATGATAATGATAATGGTGATGATAATGATGGTAATGATAAAGATGATCATGATAAAAAGATGATGATGATAATGATGTCAATGGTGATAAAGATGATGATGATAAAAATGATAATGATAATGATGATGATGGTGGTGGTTATGATGATAATGAGGATGATGGTGATGATAAGCATGATTATGATGATGATAATGATGATGATGATGATGATGATTATGATTATGTTAATGATAATAATGATGAGGATGATGATGACGATTATAATGATGATGAGGAAGATGACTTTGGTGATATTAATGATGACGATTTTTCTGCTTTGACCAGTGAGCTGATGCCGGTACTCATTCGCAGCTGAGTCAAGGGGATTAATTAAAAGTAGTAATTTATATACATGTTACTCACGGTTCTAATTACCGTCACTGATACCTGGAATAAACTTAATTAAGTCTTCAAGATTACATAACTATAATGAAACGAAATAAGTAACTTGATCATCTATAGAAGCTGTTATGTCCTCCAAGAATTTTTTATTGTCTAATATATTTTTAAAAATCTTATTGAACATGGTAGAGCGCTTTCCTTACATATTGCAGGCCAGGCAACATAACGCTAAGCATTAATCTGCAACATTACTATTTCACGAGTATAGCTATGCTTATGACTGTTGACTTACGTAATGACTAAAGCATTGTCTTCCTGCAGAGCGAATAACATGCTTCACGGTATAAGCAAAGGTGATATTGTGAGTTTCATTTAGCAACGGTGCAACATTGTCAACAAGGAAATTGGGTTCCATGAGAATAATATCCACGAATTCATGCACGCTGGAATGGCACATAGGTATTTGAAATGACATTTGTGAAAGAGAAAAGAGGAGGGAGATAATTTGTTCAACAAGACTATGGAAGGGAAGTCGTCAGTAGAATATATTTATTTTTATTTCTTTTATCTATTTTTTTTTTTTTTTTTTTTTTTTAGGTGAACTAGTTTTGGTTTATGAAATTGTTTAAGTAGGCGTAAGACCACATATATTAACATATATGTTTCTCTCTTTGCATTACGTTGAATATATAATAAAGAGAAACATCATAAACTCCACACTTGGTATCAAAAAACATCAAAATATACTTGTATCATTAGCTGCAATACATACGGTTTGCAAGCTAATATAATCATATATTTCTTTAAATAACGACTTAAAAATAATAATAAAAAAATAATAATGATAATATTTCATCTATTTGCGTTAGGGTCATTAAGATGTGAAGAGGTAAAGTCCTTCCACTTCGGGCATCACAAGGTTCATATGTTCATACATAAGAGAGGCGTGTTAGGCATGTTTAAGAGGTTCACGTGTTATAGGCGTGTTCACAAGGTTCACATGTTCATACGGCATAGGCATGTTACGGTTTTGCAATCGAATATATATTTCTTTAAGAGAGCATGTTCACAAGGTTCATATGTTGCATAGGCATACATGTTCATACGGCATAAATGCATATCAATTCAAGGTTCTATTGTTCACGTGTTTCATTAAGGTTCACAGAGGTTGGTTCACAAGGTTCATATGTTAAGAGAGGCATGTTGGCGGCATAAGAGAGGCATATTCACAAGGTTCATATGTTTAAGAGAGGCATGTTCACAAGGTTCATATGTTTAAGAGAGGGCATGCATAAGAGAGGCATGTTCACAAGGTTCATGTTCATACGGCATAGCATGAGTTCATATGTTACGCATGTTCACAAGGTTCATTGCCATAGGTAAAGTTTCATGACTGTTCCCAAGGCACAGATTAATGGCATAGGTAGCGTTCGATAATCTAAATAAACGAGTATGGATATGTCAAATATAGGTGTACAGATAATCAGTTAATTTAGACTAATAATTCCAAAGTTAAATCCTAAGATAGCAGGCACAGAAAAAAGTAAATTGTAATACATAATGTGCATAAATTGTTGAAGAAATATTATCAAAATCGAAAGTGATACACACACACACACACACACACACACACACACACACACACACACACACACACACACACACACACACACACACACACATATATATATATATATATATATATATATATATATATATATATATATGTGTGTGTGTGTGTGTGTGTGTGTGTGTGTGTGTGTGTGTGTGTGTGTGTGTGTGTGTGTGTGTGTGTGTGTACATACATATATAGATACGTACATACATATTCATATATATATATATATATATATATATATATATATATATATATATATATATATATATATATATATATATGTATATATATACATATATATATATATATATATATATACATATATATATATTATATATATATATATATATATATATATATATATATATATATATATATATATATATATATATATATATATATATATATATATATATATATATATATATATATATATATATATATATATATATATATATATAATTGTACATATATTGTGTGTGTTTGCGCTTGCTTGCACAGACAAACATAAATCACTTAGAGGAAGACAGGAACGCGCCAAACCCTCTCACTCCTTCGCCCACTCCACCCGCACGCCCACCAACTCTCGCGCATTGTCAATCGCCCTTCCTCCTCGCTCCTAATCGCACGCAACCGGGTATTTAGGATTCAGGGGCCGAGCGCCGTCCTTTGAGGCAGGAATTTCCGGTCGGGTCTCTCGTCTGATCATTTAATGGATTGGAGAGATAAATCATAATGATTCGGATGCGTTTTGTGACTGGACAGTTGGTCAGGGATGCGGAAGGAGGAAATACAATGTATATGTATATGTTTTTTTTCACTAATGGATGTACACGGTGACAGGGATTCAAAACAGCAGCGATTCTGAAAATTGGCTATTAATTAGCAATTTTAGGAACTCTGTTGATTTGCTGCCATTCAATCCAAAGTGTGTGTGTGTGTGTGTGTGTGTGTGTGTGAGAGAGAGAGAGAAGAGAGAGAGAGAGAGAGAGAGAGAGAGAGAGAGAGAGAGAGAGAGAGAGAGAGAGAGAGAGAGAGAGAGAGGGAGAGAGGGAGAGAGAGGAGAGGGAGAGGGGGGAGGGAGACTTATGGTGATTGCTTATTGTAGGATTTATATACTCGGAAAGGCATCCTACAATCTACAGTATTCTAATTGATGTTGTGAATTTATCAAATAAAATTGAGTAGGAATTTATAGTACAATACAGTGAGTATATTCGTACAGTGAATATATTCAAACAGATTTCTGTAAACAAGCAGAATGTATTGATTTTTTTTATCTTGCTCTGTATAGATACGATCTCTGTCGATCTCAAGATTAACAAGATGGTCCATAAGGAAAACTGAAGGAAATATAGGATACGACGTGAAATACTATTTAGGGAAGAGCTGAGCGTGCCAGTGAAACCGAGATAATAAATTATGTAACTGGCGGAGTGGTAGTCATATTCGTAACTACAACATGCACCACTGTTGTAAAAACCACTTTGCACTCTGGTTTGAATATATGAGGATTCGTGACTTACCATGAGACAACAAAGAGGGCAAAACCATAGAGCAGCTGGGAAAGTTAAACAAGAAGATGCAAGCAAAGTTGAATTACAAAAGAGGGGTGGGAATGAGAGCGAAGTGAAGGATTCGTGCATGATCAAGTCGAGGGTTCACCTCAATGCATGATTTTGTTTCAGTCATGGGAATCACTATTTGCTTGTGTGTTGACTTTTTCCTCTTGTGTAAGTGCAAAAAATAAACACTGCCCAACCAGTTCCCAAGCATGATTTTACAGTGTTACAGGGTTAGCTCTCTTGCCATGGGAATCGAGGGATGGAGAATTTTATGGCAGTGGAGAAAGTATATCGTACAGAATATCAAAGTGGATCTGTATGAAGTGGAGAAACAAGAAAGTTTCAATCACGTCTTAAGACTTTGTATACAGCTCTTGCGATACAGAATATCAACAAGAAGACCTGGCACCGCACCTGTTCATATGGTGAATACTCGTGGTGTTCTTTAAAGAGATCCCAAGCCAAGAACCAGCCTGTCGCCTCCCATACCAGGTACATCAAGTAGCTTCGTAAATAAGTCGTGGCTAATTTATTTCCATTCTATACCAGGTCGGTATAAAATGGTATATGCCGAATCTAAACAATAACCTCGAAATCATTCTTTGTAATGAACTCAACGCTAGATTCTCCATTTTATAATGAAGAACCTTCCACTTCCAAAGGTAGCCTATTCATTATGAAGATCCGACTTGGACGCAAGATAGGGAGGGTGAACACCGACAATAACCTCGAAATCATTCTTTGTAATGAACACAACACTAGATTCTCCAGCTTACGATGAAGAACGTAACACTTCCAAAGATATTCATCGTTAGGATCCGACTTGGACGCGAGACAGGGAGGGTGAGCTCCGGCTGCAAGGAGTGGAAGCTAAGGGAGAGATAGACGGAGAGAGAATCATTGGTGTAATAAGGAAAGCTTGAGAAGATCGATAATGAGGGAAAATACAGAAAATGCCGAAGGAAAAGGAGAAGCATAATAGCTGAAAACGAGACGAAATATCGTGTTTTCTTCGTCTGATATCCGGCCTTAGCTTCATGTATGCATCGTTTCCGGTATCGTTATATTTGTTTTCCTGGTATAAATGCTTATTCATTATCACTACTTTCTTTATTTCCACCATTGTATGTTTCGTCAGCAGCAATAACCTTCATTTCTTTTTTTCTTTAATTTACTAGTATTGTTTCTTGTATCCTCTGTCTTATATTCCTTTCTCTTTCTGTCTCTTCCTCTTCTCTATTCTGTACCTTGCTTTGTACCTTACGTCTCCTTCCCTCCTTCTTTTTTTCTCCTCTTTTCTCTCATTAATTTCTTATTCCTCCTGCTCCTCTCCTTCATTTTTATTGCCCTTCTTTATGGAATTTCGGGACATTTTATCAGGTAATTTCGTCGAAAAAAGAATATAATAAATTCTCATTCATAGAAATTGCAAAAATCATTCACTTCTTACAACTTATTAGTGAATCCAGTCTTGGAAGACGTTGAAAAATTAATGAAGACTAATGAGCATATATTAATTAACGATTCATTCCAAACAAGTTCTTGAAATTATTTAAGATTTAAGTCATTTTTCTTTTTTTTTATTCTCTCGTGAATTCCATCCAATCGTAATGACTCCACGTATGCGATTCAGTATTATTATTCAGTATCTCTCATTAACATCAGAAACGGCACTAGTGTTGTATTCGATACGTGTTTTTTCTTGTATACGGCATTATTCATTTGTTCCTTCATTTTGCTATTACTTCCAAATGTTGTCAAGTATCATTTATGAGTTAGACTCGTCCTATGAGGCAATCTAAGAGTCTGTTGGGACAGCATATTTTTTATGCGTTTTTTTTTTTTTTTTTATGCGGTTTGTGTTCGTACCCTTTCGACTGTTGCCCTCGAGTGAGCTGAATATATATGACAGATGTAGCATGAAAGCAGACGGGTTTGGATACGTGGGTGAAGCGTTGCCTCATTTTGCATTAAGCCCTTCTAGCCAGAAGTCTCTCTCTCTCTCTCTCTGTCTCTCGTCTCTCTCTCTCTCTCTCTCTCTCTCTCTCTCTCTCTCTCTCTCTCTCTCTCTCTCTCTCTCTCCTTCTCTCTCTCTCTCTCCTCTCTCTCTCTCTCTCTCTCTCTCTCATCTCTCTCTCTCTCTCTCTCTCTCTCTCTCTTTCTCTCTCCTCTCTCTTTTTCTATCTATCTATCTCCCCCCGGATCCCTCTCTCTCTCTCTGCTCTCTCCTCCTCTCCTCTTCTCTCCCCTCTCTCTTCCCTCTCTCCTCGTTCCTCCATCCCCCTCCGCCTCTCTCTCGTCTCTCTCCTCTCATCTCTCGTCTCTCATCTCCTCGGTTCTCACCTTCTCTCTCTCTCTCTCGTTCTCTCGTCTTCTACTCGTCCGTCCTCCTCGCTCTCTATCATATCGTATCCTTCTTCTCTCATACTCCTTCAACCTCTCTTCCGCTGCGTTCTGCATCGCTGGACTAATCTGTCCTCCCTCTCTGTCGGTCTGTTCTGTTTTGGTTTCTTTGGGGGGCGAGAACCCGAGCTGTTTGGGCTCATTTGCATTCAAGGTCGAACTCTAGCAGGCCCCATTTCGAGCCAATATTTGAGGCAACCGGAATGGAGGGAAAGCAGGGGCTGTGATAATCGTGGTTAATTAATCGTCCTTCGGTTAAAAAAAATCTTGATTGTGCGTGTATATCTGGCTTCCTGCAGCATTGTGAGACGATCACTACGCCTGAGAGCGAGAAACTACGAACCGCATAGGAAAAGTCGCGATATCTTTTGAGTAGGATTGATTATTTCCCTCAGTCTCTATCTGGGAGTAGTTCCATGACAGCTGTCAGCTGTGCTTCAATTGCCGGTCTCGAATTGACATGAGCTACTTTGGCCTCCCTTGATATATAGGGACAGAGTAGTAAATTCGTATGTAGGAGTGACACTATGGTGCAATCACTTATCGCCTATAGCCGATGATCTTACAAGACCCACTTCTCAAACGTCACTGTTTGGTTTTTCCTCTCAGCTGTCTGCTTTATTCCTTCCTTTTTTATAGATTTTTTTTCTTCTATCTCGTGGCTAGCCTTCGCTTTTCTTTTCTCTAACTTCTTTTCTTTCTCTCTATCTCTCGCCTCGGATCCGTCATCGTCGTCCTTCGGGTTCATTCTCAGGTTCGTTCTCTCCTTCGTCGTCTGATCCAGGACTACAGTCATTATCGTGCTCAGGTGCTTGGGTCAGGGTTCTTGGTCTCTCTGGCTCATCTCTCGATACTCTCACATCTTCTCTTTCGTCTCTCTCTTATCTCGGTATCTGCTAATCTATCTACTCTCCTCTCTCTGTGTTGCGTGACACTATAGGAGTTTAGCCGCTATACCAGTTCAGGCCGTGGCATCATTATCATGCGCGTTAGGTAAGCAGATCTGTCTTAACGATGTATCAGGTTTGTGGTCGTGGGCGTGATGTTTTTCTGTATACCAGCCTTTTCAAGATGATTGGCTTTCATATCATTGCTTTTTTTTCAAGAGTTGTCCTTTGTCAAGGTTACCGGTTGGAGTAAGGGCCCCGAATGTTCGATGCTCGACAATATTGTGAGGGCCAGCCGGTAGATTAGAGAAAAACCTAGATCAGTGGACTGGGAATAAAATACTGACCTGGTTTAATTATGGACCGTCCTTTGGCGGAGTTAATCTTGTAAAAAGTTGCTCTTATCTGCTTCCTTGCAGCGATTGACAGAGTGCCGGCTGAGGATAATGAGGCGGTCGGAAGTACTCACGTACCCACGAAAAGCAGATTTTTTTTTGAGTAGTTGAGTATTTTCTAAAACTTGGAGTGTCTGAGACCAGCTGGGTGCTTGACAATCTCGACGGCTCGATAATTGACATGCCTACCATTTGGCCTGTCCTTGATTATAATGGGACAAGTGGAATAGGAAATCGTTGGTAGAGTTACTTACTGGGATATGGATTTCCTAGCTTATGTTCTTGATTTGCCGTATTCAAACTTCCTTGCGCCTTTCCAAAGCATCATTTCACTGTTGTTTTTATGGTCTTTTCTCCTTTCCTTTTTAGAATAGATTTTTCTATTGAGGGCTAGATCCGCGTGGCCTGCCCTTCTTCGCTTTCTCTCTCTCTCTCTCTCAACAGTAGATCGACTGTTGGATCCGCACAGTTACCGATCGCCTCTCTCTCTCCTCAATTTAGCTTCTGCCAGCCAGGTCAGCGTTCTAGCTCGGCTCGGTTGCGACAGATCTCTCCTCTCCGTGTCTCGCTCTCTTCGCTATGTCTCTCGGTCTTCTCTCTCTCTCCCTCTGTTCATCTCTCTGTCTACTCTCTCGTCTCTCTCTTCAGCTCTTCTCGTCTTCCCGCCGTATAGCTACTCTCTCTCGTCTCCTCAGAGTCTCTCTAGATTTCTTCTCATCTTCCGTCCCCGAAGTCTCCCTCCTCCTCTCCTTCCCTTTCTCTGCAATGTACGAATGTATGCCCTACTTATCCCTCACTCTCTTCGTCTCGTCACATCGCCTCACTTTTTTCGATCTGTCTCTAAATTTCTAGAAACAAGAAATGTCTCTTTGTGTATTTTTTGCTAACCATTGATGGCAGACAATAAAAGATCTAGAAACAGATTATTCAAGATGTGCTCATTACTACCATTTCATGGAGGTCTATTGGAAAACTGTAAATATATAATCTGGGATTTCATGAGATGGCATTTGAAATTCATTTAGATCTACTGACATTCAATAAATTTGGCACAACCTGGTCCTCTCTTTTCTTCCTCCCCTTGCTCCCCTTGTTGAGTCGTTCTCCTCTTCGCTTCTCGCTCCGTTTTCTCTCGCCTCATTCCTCATCCCTCTATGTTTTCCTTCACTTTCCCCCGTTTCTCTCCACTGTTGCGTAACATAAGATCTAACTGTCATGTGATCTATAAGCGAAGGAATTTGCTGAATTTTTTCCCCCCTTTAGGGGGAAACGCAAAAAATGGAGGAGTCTCTGTTAAATTTGTCTGGAAACTCTAATTAAGTCATTTAGGAAACGGTAACCCTATTTCGGCGCGACTGATGAAAGGAGAGATCTGGCGACCGCGGACCGCGGAGGGAGAGGATAAACAGGCCGGTCGAGGTCCAAGGCGAACTCCATCACATTAATGGATTTTTTCTTGTTTCTTCTTTTCAACAGTCATTCCCTTAAGCTGCCATACATAATGCGAGAAAAAAAAAACAAAAGATATTCGTGTGTCGTGTGTGGAGTAGTATGCTATGTATTATATATTATTTATATAATATAATAATAATATAAATATACTATATAATAATATTAGTATATATATGTATCATATATATTTATATAAATATATATATACATAAATTTGTGTTCTATAAATATTACTATTATTATATAATTTTATATATATATATATTTATATATATATATATATATATATAATATATACATATATATATTATACATATATATATATATATATATATATATATATATATATATATATATATATATATATATATATATATATATATATACATAATTTATAATATATATATACATATATATATATATATATATATATATATATATATATATATATATATATATATATATATATATATATATATATATATATATATTATATATATCAGAACACGCCGGTGATTAGGCGTGCGAGGACATTGGCTAGTTCGTGGCTCCCGTCGCGGTTTTGAATTTTGTTGTGGAACGAACGCCGCTTCTACCATCTTCCTTCGTCGTCGGACTTCGCTTTGTGACGGAGGCCGGTGGGCGGTGCCTCGGTCGTCGGTGTTGACGTGGACAGCGAAGGTGTTGGTCGATTCGCTGTTCGTGGAGACCTCGTCCTGTTTCCTCTATGAAAACCTTGTCGTAGTCGCGATAAAGCATATATATTTGTATATGTTTACATATATACACATATGTGTATATATGTATGTATGCCTATTCGTATATGCACAAACACACATGCACTACTATATCTCCTCCTCCTCATCCCATGTCCTCTGCTGAGCGAAGGAGCCCTGTTTCTTTTACCAGGATTCTCGGGATTGCGCTCGTCTCTGTCGTCCGGCCTCCTTCTACTCCGTTTACCATTCTCCTTTCCATCATGTTTTTATTTGATCTTCCCTTCAAGTTCCGTGATGTCCACGTTTTTTTCTTTCTTTCTTTCTTTTTTCTTTCTTTTTTTGACTCCATGATGTCTTTACTCCAGTCCGCTCTTTCCCATGTATGATAACAGTAATAGTAGTGATTATAATGATAAAAATGATAGTAATGATAAATACAATGATGATAATGTTGATGAAAAAGATGATGATGATGCAATGATGATATCAATAAGATTAAAAAAGGGGAAATATAAAAGAATATCAATCAAAGCACACCAAAAGGATAAGGGCTGTTTACAATACTGGTCTTTGTGGTCCTTCTAACTTCGGAGTTTGTTTTTATTACGATTCTTTTGTGTCTAAAATGATTGTCTAATTCTTTGCCCGTGATTTCTAGGTACTGGCTAAGAGTAAAGTGTCTTTGTATCTTCTTTGTCAGCATTTCAAAATTCGCACCTTCAGTTTTGATTAAATTAAATAATAGATAAATGTCCATAAACAAAATTATACAAACATACTCCTCTGAATATTCCTGCTGATTATATATACTGCCTTGGTTATGCCATATTGTGACCATGAATATTGGCTGAACAGATGGCTTTTCCTTTTTTGGGCGACTGTATGCATTTTGTCTGCTCCCTAATGGACTTGGAAATCTTTTAATCATAGACTTTACACCCACGCGAGAATTCCACTTTATTTCATCTGGTCGATTGTGAAAAAAATGTATATTGGCTTCCCTTTCTCATCTTCAATTAGCCATTCACTTAAAAGCACGCACACACACACACACACACACACACACACACACACACACACACACACACCACACACACACACACACACACACACACCACACACACACACACACACACACACACACACACACACGAACACACACACACACACAAACACAAACACTCACACCCCCAATCTCATAAAACCAATCAAGATTTTAAACTAACACCATTTTTTTAGCACTTGATAACTCCCCCTTTCCTTAAAAGACCCATGTAATTTATACTCCAGAGATTAATTACCGCGTCTTAAAAGAAGAGGAAAAGGGGGAAAGGCGAAAGATGATAAATATTAACGATCTACGCCGGAGGAAGAGAAGGAGGAGATGAGCTGAGGCGGATGAGGGGAAGCTTCGACGCAGGGGAAGGCTGTTGAAATTTCTCTAAAATAACTCCTATATCATTAGAAGTAGTAAGTATAAGTGTGTGTGTGTGTGTGTATGTGTGTGTGTGTGTGTGAGAGAGAGAGAGTGAGTGTGTGTGTGTGTGTGTGTGTGGTGTTGTGTGTGTGTGTGTGTGTGTGTGTGTGTGTTTTGTGTTTGTGTGCATGTTTATGTGTGTGTGTATGTAAATGTAGAGAGAGAGAGGAAGAAGATAGAGATAGAGACTAGCATTCGGGAAGTAACTGGTAACGAATAAAGGTTGCACCCCCCTCCCCCCCCCCAAAAAAAAGAGTACTGAAGGCAGCAGAGTCTCCATTCAAAAGTACTATTCTATGAATCCTATGATTAATTATCTTGCATCAAATGAAAAACCATAGAAAATCCAGCGACCTTAATTTGTAGAGTAAGGTGCTAAATCTTGGCAGGGTTTTGCCGAAGAGGAAGACGAAGAAAACTGATCTATATATCTTTTATTTCAAAAGCCAAAAAAATAATGATTTTAAGACGGCCTTTTTCTTTCGTTGTAGAAGACGTACAACCTTCGTAGCGGATATATTTCAAGACTATGGCAATATTGTTATTTTTCGTTAAGTTTAGAATGGTTGTTTTTCTTAAAGTTTTATATTTTTTCTCTCTTAATTTACAGTATAATTTTTTTTTATTATTTTTTTTATCCGAGCTTACTGTCAACATTATCACCCTAATTGCCATTATTTATACTACTGTTTTTTATCATTGCTAGTATCATTATTGTCTGTTTTTTATCGATATTTGTAGTTTTGATAATTGCTAGTTGTAACAGTAGTGGTAGAAGATGAAATAGCAGGAAGCAGAATAAAGGGAAGGAATTGCAAAATCGAGGGTGAGACAGCATAAGAGCCAAAGTAAAAAAGGAACCTTGTGAGGAAGTGACTAATGGATAGGAAGAAGAAGAAGGCCAATAGAAAGGAGACCAGGCGGGGATAGAAAGGATATGGAAGGAGAGAATGCAAAATAAAAGAGAGAGTGAGAGAGAGAGAGAGAGAGAGAGAGAGAGAGAGAGAGAGAGAGAGAGAGAGAGAGAGAGAGAGAGAGAGAGAGAGAGAGAGAGAGAGAGAGAGAGAGAGAGAGAGAGAGAGAGAGGAAGAAGAAGAGAGAGAAGAGAGAGAGAGAGAGAGAGAGAAAGAGAGAGAGAGAGAGAGAGAGAGAGAGAGAGAGAGAGAGAGAGAGAGAGAGAGAGAGAGAGAGAGAGAGAGAGAGAGAGAGAGAGAGAGAGAGAGAGAGAAAGAAAGGAAGAAAGAAAGAAAAAAACTTTTTGTCTAAGTTGCAGAAGACAAATACATATTTAAAACGATACACATGTACACATAAATAGACAGATCTATTCAGAAATACTCATACATGCAAGAGTGTGAGCCAAAAGAAGAAACACAATCACAGATAACTTTCTTCTATCCTATTATATCAATCTTATTAACACATGAAAAAGCTGCCCAGCCGGCCACTCGCACATCAGCGCTGTTAACGATCTATAACCGATCGCCGATGACTCAGCATAATCGATCTCCCATACGCTTAGGTCGTAATTCCTGGATATGAAGGCCTTATTATGGTCTTTATGACGTTTAGCTGCCCAGGGGGAACATTCAGCCGTCCTGTCCTTGTAGGTAGAGGGCGGCAGGGGGGATGGGGAGGGGGGGAGAGAGGTGATGAAGTGAAGGAAATACGAGAAGTAAAGGAGAAAAAATCAGCTAAAAAGAGAAGGAGAGAGAGGAAGGTAGAAGTAGTCAGAGATATGATGGAAAGGCAGAGAGAGACAGGGAAAGAGCTAGAGAGAGAGGCAGTGAGAGAAATAAATACAGAGAGACAGAGGCAGAAGGAGAAAGACAGAGAAAAAGGGGAAAATAAAAAATAAATAAATAAATAAAAAAGAGACAGACAGACAGACAGAGGCAGAAGAAAGAGACAGAGGGTGGAATAAAAAAAAAAGTATGAGAAAGAGAGACAGACAGACAGACAGACAGACAAACAGACAGAGATAGACAGACAGAGAGAGTGAGAGACAGAGAAAGAGCGAAAGAGAGACAGAAAAAAGGGTGGAATATAAAAAAAAAGAGAGAAAGGGAGAGACAGACAGACAGACAGACAAACAGAGACGGACAGAGAGAGAGCGAAAGAGAGACAGAAAGAGACAGAGAGAAGCGAGATCGCCCCCGTGGCCAGAGGAAAGAGAGAGAGAGAGCCAGAGCTAGGGGAGAGAGAGAGAGAAGAGCAAAGGGGGAAATGGGGGAAAAAAGAGAATGTTGAAAGGACATTATCAAAGGAAGGGTCTTCCTTTGTCTCTGGTCATTATTGCATGTCCCAAGAAACGGACGACGGGAACACAGCATATGGTATCCGTCAAAGGAGCGTCTCCGGCTGAAAAATATCCTGATTTCGGAGAGCTGTCTCGAAAATAAGGCGAGAGAGAAGGCGTCGCTTTTGTATTCCGAAAAAGCTTTGATGTGAAACCCGGATTTCCTTTTAATCATCCTAATAGTAGTAGTAATAATAATAATGGTATTAATAATAATATTGATCATACTGATAATAATGGGTACAGTTATAGTAATAGGAATAGGAATTGTAAAGGTAATACTCACCATAATGATAATAACAATAATGTTCATAAGAATAACAAATATTATAGTAATAATAATAATAATAATGATGATGATGATAATAAAAATGATAATAATGATGGTGAGGATGGTAATAATGATTACAATAAACCATAATAACAATGATACAAGTAATGGAGATACTAATAAATGTCAAGTAGCAACAAAAACATTATTGTTTACGATAACATTGACAGGAGTAATGATAACAATGATGATGACGATGATGCTAATAATGATAATAACAATGATTATGAATATGATGAGATGAGGATGAGGATAATAATGACCGAAAAGTTTCGTTTGGTAATTTTCCTTCGGGTACATAAGTTTGTTAATAGGCATAAATTACTTAAAAAAAACTTCCCTACAGAAACGTTAGACTCTGATCGCCATTTTCTTACGAAAGGTAAAGAAAGAAAGAAGAAAGAAAATACGTTTACTGAAGATCCCAAAGGCTGAAAACAATTAAGCTTACACGTCCTGAATGTATTACAAGAGCCTTTGTTAAACGAAATTTAGAAGGCACACACAAAAAAAATGATAAACACATTAACTCCCCCTTTAAAAATAAGAACATCAGACCGAAAACACATCCTCCTCACAGCCACGACTCCAAACTTATGCTCCGGCAACGTCTGACTTCCTCCAGCATAGCATATTCACCTCAGAAGATGTCAGTCCGTGCACATGCAACAGACGACGATGACATTCCGTAGTCCTCATCGATCAAGTTCTTCGACAGAAAGCGCCGCGATGCTGAAGGTGAGTGATCCTTGGAAGTGAAAGTCCGGTAATGGATCCGAAACTGACGACTGCTTTCCGTAAAGATGTATGATCTTGCATGACATCAAAGATCAAAGTAAAGAAAAAAAAACGTACTAACAGGAAAGGGAAAGGGGAGCGACAGAAGGGTATACATCGTAAGGGAGAAAAAGAGTAAGGGTAAAGAGGGAGAATGAGAGAGATGAGAGAGAGAGATGGGTGAGGAAATTAGAAAAAGTTAACGAGGAGCAGAGTGAGAGACACCGTCTTAAAGGGTTTGGAAATACCATAGTGTTAAAGAATATCTTGATAATATTATCATGATATTATATATAAATGCTCTTTGCAAATATCATGATACTGTTAGTACAAAAATAGGACTAACGGTTATATAAATAACAACACCACTACAAGTAATATAACTTATATAAGAAGCAAAAAGGCAAGTACCAGTAAGAAATTTCAGAATTGTTTGCAAAGTACAAGTAGGTGAAACATTGGTAAGCTATATGCATGTAACAATTACAGGTCTTTTTCAGCAGCGACCAGTTGCAAGATGAACAACAACGTGCCAGGTGAAGTACGAAAACATACGCACTTTCAATATTATAGTATTTTAGTAACACAGGAGCACAATTAAGGAAGACGGATATATTAGCAAGGAAATCCACGGAAACGTACAGTGTAAAGCACATCATGTTGAGAAATGCTTCTGCGGGAACTACAGTACACATTGACTACATACCTGAATTCACTCAAGATACGACCACTTGTGCAATTTAAAACCACATTTTCATTACATAACTTTCCCTCTCCTCCAGCTTCTCCCTCGGCCGAGTGCAGCCAAGGTCGTTCTGCCCGCTGGACATCCTCGGGAAGTCCAAACGACGTGACGCGAGGATTCTTACCTCCTCTAATCTTCCCTCTTTAGCTGCTCCGCGAGGACTCTTACCTCCTCTAATCTTCCCTCTTTAGCTGCTCCGCGAGGATTCTTACCTCCTCTAATCTTCCCTCTTTAACTGCGCTGCGAGGATCTCCATTCGCGAGCAGCTGAGATCTGTAATTGCATGGCCGGACTTGCCTGTTCTATTGGGCCGTTGCTTCACTGCTGTTGCGAGATGAGAGAAATTTGAGATACATTTGGGGCAAAAAACAGCACACTATGATATCTTGTTGTTAGGAAACATTTATTTATTTTTAGTTCATGGACACAGCAACAGAATTAGTCAAAGGAGACAATTCCAGTGGTATCACGGAATAGATTGGAGTAGATCAGAGTAAAGTGTAAGGATAGTCATGAAGGTTAAAAGGAAGGGATCAATTACTTTATGTTCAATTATATAACAAAGATAATAGAGAATGGGGGTGATTGTTTCAATCCAGTCACACTGTTTTATTTTAGATTATTGTTTATAATAGGAAAAGGGGGTGTAGTTAAAGTTACCTTAGATGAATTGGAGAATTATTTGGAGGACATATATAATATGATGATAGTCATATATATATCGATAAATATATATACATATATATATATATATATATATATATATATATATATATATATATATATAGATGTAAGATTATCTATATAGAGATATAGACTGTGTGTGTGTGTGTGTGTGTTGTGTGTGTACACAATTATAACGATTACATATACCGAACAAAGGTAACTTTTACATATATATATATATATATATATATATATATATATAATATATATATATATATATATATATATATATATATATATATATTTGAAAGATACCTTTATCGTGTTCCAAATCCCTTTGGATCGCTTATGTTTGAGAGGCAATGAAACGGCAGGAACGGCGCTTGACCGTGCAAATGTGAACACCAAATGCTAATTGATCGTTTGGCAAATGCGAATGGCATTCTCCCGCATGTAAATCGGAAGGGAAATCTCATGTTAACTTTCATCGTTCTTCATTTTCTTTTTGAAGTCAGATACGGAAGCACACTTAGGGATCACGCAAAACACCAGCCGTTATTCCAACACGAAGGGAAAATATTTAGTTCAAGTCGATGGCGACCTCGTGGGCGGTGGAACGAGAGCCAGGCACACACACACACACGCAGAGAGAGAGAGTTTGTGTGTGTGTGTGGGGGGGGGGGAGTAAGGCATTAACCGGGACCACAATGACCCAACTTCGGCTTAGGTCACAGAGCTAACGGGGATGCTTGTGACCCTACATGGTATAGAGGTACTTTTCTACCAGGCTTTACGGTACAAATCACCTTGGTAGATACTATATTGTGCGACCGCCTATACCTTGTGGCTATGTACCATGTGGCTAGTCAAAAGTAGCGTTATAGCAAGTGGGTACTTTAAATGGCGAATTTTATAACTGGCCACAAGATACATCTCCATATGTAAATATTATGGTGACTGAAACTTCCTTGAAAATGTGTATGAAAAGTGAGAAAGAGAGAGAGGAGACAGACAGAAGAGAGAGAGAGAGAGAGAGAGAGAGAGAGAGAGAGAGAGAGAGAGAGAGAGAGAGAGAGAGAGAGAGAGAGAGAGAGAGAGAGAGAGAGAGAGAGAGAGAGAGAGAGAGACCTACATCTTCATGCTTCTATAAGCGCATTTCTTCTCATGTTCATTTTTTTTTTTTCTTTTTTGCATTTTCTGATTCAACTTTATGCGAAAAAATACCGCCAAGTCATGTCACACCAAAGGGAACTTGAGTCGAGAGAGGGTATCGGATTACCACAAGATCACTTGACTGGATTCAAGAGGCAGGCTGTGACGTCATGCGTAAACTAACATGTCCTAAAGCTCGTCGACGGCGTAAGTGAGCGGAGAAATGCAGCTCGTGTCAGCGAAAATAAATATGGGAGCAAGATCAGTCTCTATCACCACACACACCACACACACACAGCACACACACACACACACACAGGAGCACACACGCACACACACACATACACACAGGAGCACACAACACACAGGAGCACACACACACAGGACACACACGCACACAGGCAGCACACACACACACACACACACACACACACACACACACACACACACACACACACACACATATGTATGTATGTATACACGTCTGGATCTATGAATGAGAATGCATGTACATTTAACCACGTGTGTATACGTATCTGTGAATTCGTCTTCTATTTGCAATATATGCCTTTATATCTGATTCTTAAATTTAAAAAAAAAAAAAAAAAAAAAAAAAGTCCATTTCATTCAGGGCACATTTTGGGGTAGGCTTGCAAAGACCACGAATATTGCAACGTCGTGGGCAAGTTTACAGCCTTAGAAGCATCAAGTTACGAGCTCCAAGGAACGATGAAATATTTAGTGATGTAGAGACAGCAACATTTTTCTTCACTCTTTTCCTATTCTTTTTTATATTTCGACGCTTTATCAGGGATCATACCCGATGGGGGGGGGGAGAATAAGGAATGGAAGCAAAAGGAATAACATTCATTCACACACACACACACACACACGGCACACACACAACACACACACACACACACACACACGCACACACACACACACACACACACACACACACACACCACACACACACACACACACACACACACACACACACACACACACACACACACACACACACACACACACACGCACACACACGCACACGTTCGGACAAAGAGCCAAGCCGGTTCCCTCGACGCCCTCCTCTGGGCTCACGTCGCCTCATCAGGATCATCTCGTCTTTTCGGTCCCTCACTACAACCTTCTCTGGCTCAGCCTCTTTCACTAACGATAAGCCGTCAACCGCAGTCACCTACGTTGTTGTTTATTTATCTATTTGACTATTCATTTATGTATATTTCTTTATCCATTTATCTATTTATTTCTGTACATTTATCCATTTATCTATTCAGTTACGTATATTTCTTTATCCATTTATCTATTTATTTCTGTACATTTATCCATTTATCTATTCAGTTATGTATATTTCTTTATCCATTTATCTATTCATTTATGTATATTTCTTTTCTTTTTTTGAAAGATAGGGGGGGGTGTATTGTCAGCTGATGGGTTTCCAGCGCTGAGTCAGACTTACAGAAGGAAAATGGAAAGGTTGTTATTATATTTATATTTTTTAAGGTGTGGCTGATTTAACAGGTCAGTGTTGCCACAGTTTCGCGTGTTTTTTGAAAGAAATATTTCACATGTAATTCAAGTGCACACTCACACAAATATATATAAAGGTAGCATCACTTTTCAATAAATAGCCAACCATTTATTACAAGGCCTCTGGACATTGCCGACCTGCCCCCCCACCCCCCTGTCCCTAATTATCCAGTCAACTTTTACTTTTCTTACACAAAGCAGCATTATTTAGTCGGCATACCATTGGTCTTACAATCGTTGATAATCTGGACCTTTAATTGTTCTTGTTTTGCATTTGGTGATACATAATGCAAATAACATACAAGTACTTAGTCGCTTCAGATTTAAGTATCCAGGACACTAATAAAAACATAAAACCCTGTATTTTTCCATTATTTTATTATTCTTTTCTTTAGTACTTTTTTTAACATATTTAGGAAAGATACATACAAGGGTCTATTTTGTCTCGTAACTGCACAATTCTCTACTTCAATGAATGAATGAAACTTGGCATTCATACTTGGCATCCCCTCCAGCCAGCGATGAATCAATCTGAAGTGCCTGCTAGATGAGAGAAGGCAAATTCACCTCTAATCTCTTTGGAAGTAGGTCTCTATTTTCCCTTTCATTTATCTTCTAGTTATGAAATACAGGGCATCGTTTTATGATAAGGATACTCTTTCAGCTTCGGCAAGAGTATGCACACACACACACACACACACACACACACACACACACACACACACACACACACACACACACACACACACACACACACACACACACCACACACACACACACACACACACACACACACACACACATACACAAGGCATATAATTTAACATGAGTTTTGCGACATTATGGAACTTTAAATACTTTATTTGCTATACCTTTTCTTTAAAAGAGTATGTCAGAATATGCTTGGCTATAATACCGTCTGAATATCAGTCTCAATCCTTACTGACTCATATTGTCTCTGTTTAGTAGTATCACTGCTGATAGATATTACTCGGTTTTGGGGTTCCGGTAATTTCAGGTTCAAAGCAAAATGCCCATGAAATATCAGAAGAATTGTTTTCTCAAGATAACGTCAAAATTAAATATTTTAGATGTTCAGGTAAGTCAATAACTTTAAAAATTAAAAGTCCAACATGAGAGATAATCTTGACATCGCTGTCATAGTCAGTCGTAGTAACTCATTTCTTTGTTACCTTCATCATCGTCAGGATTCTTATCATGAGTATTTTATCATTATTATTGTCATCAGTAATCATTACCAGTACCATTGCCTTTATTATCTCCATCATTATTCATATGATACTTTTCCTTAACATAATAATCCTCATATTTATCGATTTTTTTGTGAGTATCATCTTTGTTCTTTCCTTCTTTGTCATCAATATTATGATAATTATCATCATTATTATTGCTAACCTTATCACTGTCGTTGGTGTTGTAACAAATGATAGAATAATTTTACTCTTATTCACCGCTATCTTTTAGCATTTAACACCTGCAATATCTATTATAACTATTAGTAAATATACTCTTTTTTAAATCTTTTTCGGTGCGAGGAGTTAGTGCTTGCATCGCCGAAGAGGGAGGGAAAGGAGGAACCAGAGAATGCACTTACTGCTACCTACCCTCCCAAATATCCTACAACGGGCGAGGGTATGGCAGTCCTATCTGGAGGTAAGACTCGCAAGTTCTGAATATGGGAAGCAATTCACGCAAATCTAAGGTATAATAATAGTAATAATTAATGTTATCATCATCATTTTATGTCTTTTTAACCTGAGATACAGTGTTTTGGTATAATAATAGTAATAATAATAATTAATGTTATCATCATTTTATGTCTTTTTAACCTGAGATACAATGTTTTGGTATAATAATAGTAATAATAATAATAATAATTAATGTTATCATCATTTTATGTCTTTTTAACCTGAGATACAATGTTTTCGTATTTGCTTTATATATGCTACCTTGTTTTTCAATGTGTCGCTTTGTCCATAAAGCCAATTTATAGTCCCTTTGTGTGCGAAAGAGGGAGTAAAAGGGAGAGAGAAATAGTTGTAGGGTCGAGTAAAGAAAAATGAATGAAAATGAACAATGAATGAGAAAGAGAAGAAGCGAAAACGAAAGGAGAGAAGAAAAAGGAGCACGAGAGAATGAGAGAGATTAAGTAAAAATCGAATGAAGGGAGGAAGTATTAAACAACAATAACAACAAATCATCAATAAATTTGATATAAAGATATATGAAATGCATACATACGTAATTAATATATACAAATGAAAAGCAAATCAGCAAGCGTGAATGACTAACATTTGATCATGTGAGGATTAAAATGAATATAATCTTTTTGAAAGTGAAATATTAATATAAACAATATCAATAAGCATAAATTAGCATAATGTTCAATGAAATGGTGACTGCAACGGTTATAATGATACAGATAAAAAGTGCGATAATGACCATATTGGAAATGACATTAGAAATGATTTGATAGTAATTATGAGAGTTTTAGTAAACAGATCTTTACCTATAAGAGTACCGATATTCATAAAGATGACAATATCTATCAATCTATCTATTTCTCTCTCTCTCTCTCTCTCTCTCTCTCTCTCTCTCTCTCTCTCTCTCTCTCTCTCTCTCTCTCTCTCTCTCTCTCTTATATATATATATATATATATATAATATAGATAATAGATAGATAGATAGATAGATAGATAGATAGATAGATAGATAGATAGATAGATAGATAGATAGATAGATATAGATATAGATATAGATATATGTTTTTTTCTTTTCTTTCTTTCTTTCTTTCTTTCTTTCTTTCTTTCTTTCTTTCTTTTCACGATGCTCACGTGCATATGATTATTCTTCAAAGCCGAATTCGATCTGAGAAGGAAAAGTGCCTTCTCAAAGACAGTTTAACTCGCATTGAGAACTATTCATCTAAAAGGCCACTGACATCAAAGAGAAAAAATATTCGAAAACATCTCTTTTAAAACTAAAACATAAAAGGGTTATTTTTTTACGACGGGATTTCAGATTGGCTGATATGAGCTCAATGATGGTGAAAATAGGAATTTTAATGTTCAAAATATGAAGCCGAAGTCACACTGACACAACATATGCAGTTATTATGGTTTCTTCGGCGCTGCAGCCACACCATACTATAATGGTATTGGTATGGTAATGATGAGCGAAACCATAGATTGGTAATTTATGAAAGACCATGTTGCGAACATTGAAGAATATTTCATGTGGCTTTATTTTCTCCATATATAAATTTCTTGTGAAAACAAATAGCGTCTTCGATTTGTTTAAGTCTTTTCCGCACATCCGAACAAAACGCAAACAACTTTAGAGTGGTGAGGCATGAGTGAATGCATGCGTCATCTCTCTCTCTCTCTCTTATATATATATATATATATATATATATATATATATATATATATATATATATATATATATATATATATATATATATATGTATATGAATATATATGTGTGTGTGTGTGTGTGTGTGTGTGTGTGTGTGTGTGTGTGTGTGTGTGTGTGTGTGTGTGTGTGTGTGTGTGTGTGTGTGTGTGTGTGTGTGTTGTGTGTCACGTATATACATATACATACATATATATATATATATATATATATATATATATATATATATATATATATATATATATATATATATATATATATATTCTATATATATTACATATGTATTTGTGTATATATGAACATATATATTTATATATGTACTTTGTAATATATATATATATATATATATATATATATATATATATATTATATATATATATATATATATATATATATATATATATATGAGTATGTATGTATATATATACCGATATCTACATGAAAGACAACATCTGCTATTTGTTATAAAATGTTATTTACAGTTTTCTATGGTCTGAATGCGATCACTTTACATCTCCAAGTTCTGGAAGCTCCCTGGTCACTCTCAAGGTAACCCTGATTAGTTCCCTTGACTTTCCAAAGTGAGGCTCCCACACCCTCAGGCCCAAAATGCCAGTCACTTTTGGGCTTTAAAAGGGGCCAAAAGTATGGCCACCGCCTGGCCAACTGAAGGTGATCCAATCATAGCATCATTAGCCACATATGAGGCAACGAAGTGTGATTGGAAGCAACTAGATTTGAAAAATGAATGTAAAATGTCTCGGGAGGCATAATACCTGGTATTATGTAGGAAGCTGATTCTCAACTAGAGAGAGTGAGTGAGTGTGAGAGAGAGAGAGAGAGAGAGAGAGAGAGAGAGAGAGAGAGAGAGAGAGAGAGAGAGAGAGAGAGAGAGAGAGAGAGAGAGAGAGAGAGAGAGAGTGAGAGTGAGTGAATGTAAGAGGGGATGAGAGGTGGCTGAAGCACAACTAGACTTTTCCTTCTCCCACAAGCAGCGCCACACACCTCCAAACTGCACACATCGCCGGCCACCTACGACACTATGGAGTTCCTGGCTCCCAGAAGTGCTCTTCAAAAGAACTGGAAGATTTCCTTTAAATGTGTGACAACATCATATCAGAGACAGGTATGTAGGATGTAATTCTAATTCTATTATCTAATATCTAATTGTAATTCTAATTTATCTAATTTAATTCTAATTAATATCTTAATTGTAATTCTAATTAATATCTAATTGTGTAAATTCTAAAAATCTAATAATAATGTAGTTCTTCTAATGTAGGACTTTCCAGGAGAAACCGAGAGAACACCTATCATTGTGAAAAAAATCCCTTACAGACAGGACGGTGCACCAGAAGAGAGAGACAACCACATCGCTGTCAAGTCCTGATGGATGGCAGTGCATATGACACGCATACAGTTCGTATGACACTTGACGCGGATTGGAGAGACACTTTACTCTTGGTGAACGTGTGAATTCCTACACTTCGTCGGGAACGGAATGTCTACACATTAGAACAACGCGAGTGTTCGTGTTGCTCACAAGAGTCATTTAAGCACTTGTAAAAGCTTTAAAGAGACTGTAGTGTTGGGAATGCAACATTAAGTCATTTAAGAGTCATTTAAGCACTTGTAAAAGCTTTAAAGAGACTGTAGTGTTGGGAATGCAACAGAAACTCTTAGGAGCGCACTTCCTCTTGCAATAAAACTAAAAGCTATAAAATGCAGCGCTTCGACTCTACTGCATCTCTCAGGAAACACACTCGTTATTTTTTTCTCATGGGAGAGAGAGAGGGAGAGGGAGGAGAGGAGAGAGAGAGAGAGAGAGAGAGAGAGAGAGAGAGAGAGAGAGAGAGAGAGAGAGAGAGAGGGAGAGGAGAGAGAGAGGAGAGAGAGAGAGAGATGGGAGAGGGAGAGGGAGGAGAGAGAGAAAGAGAGAGAGAGAGAGAGAGAACGTAAGAGAGAGAGAGGGGTAGAGAGAAAAAAGAGAAAAAAGACAGAGAGGGAGAGAACGAGAAAGACCAAGATAAGGAGAGGGAGCTAGAAAAAATGAAGACAGGCAGACACAGACAGACACCAAACAGATACAGACAGACAGACAAAAAAAAGAAATAATAATAATAATAATAATAATAATAAAAAGTGGTATTACCTCTCCGGTGAAACAATGTCTAACTTTATAGGAAAGGAATTCTAAATTAGGAGAAAGTCGGACTCCTTTGTCTCCCTCTGCCCAGCCTTCCCGGAATCTCTTGCACATGATTGCAATCGTTTACCAATATTTTTGCAAGATCTATAAAACCCTGGAGATGCGTCTCGTAGAAGCAATAAAGAGTTTGCGAAGAATTGCGTGATGGGGCTATTGTTGGCGGAATATTTTCCAAACGGATATTCCAGGATACTTTGCCTCCATAAATTACCTCTGGGTATTGTTATTGATGTTATGCATCTGACAGTGCTTTCATTGTTCTGATTAGAAAGCACTATTTCCAAAACAAAACAAAACAAAAAAACAAAAACTAAATCATGCACGCATATATCATTTGCTTACACACACGCGTGTTTCTGGGTATTGTTATTGATGTTATGCATCTGACAGTGCTTTCATTGTTCTGATTAAAAAACACTATTTCAAAAAAAAAAAAAAAAAAAAAAAAAAAAAAAAAAAACAAAAAAAAAAAACGCATATATCATTTGCTTACGCACACGTGTATTTGTGTGTATGTGTGTAGGCTGATAGACTGAGATAATATTAAGATAATCATATTTGTACCTTTGAGTACTCCCTCGTTCCCGACACGCACATCGATTATCTATCTGCCTATTTGTCTATCTTATCTATTACGTTTACAGGCACACACATGTTTACATTAACCAAAGCTATTATTAGTCCTTTTGGGCAGGGACAACCCAATTTTTCCAATCACCGGTTTTGTTGATGGTTCATTTTCCGCCCCCCCCCTTTTGGGTG
>NW_020869413.1:54929-61342 GCF_003789085.1 Penaeus vannamei | reverse complement strand
TTTTGGTCGAGAGGGGTTGAAGGGGTCACAAGAACACAGGTCTGGCGCGGAAGAACGAGTCGAGGGCCTGGAGTAAAGAAGTTACGAGTGGATCGTCCTGACACGATGAGTGCGGCGTGAAGAAAATTTTGGTTGGACTTAGAAAAAATTGGCATTGATATTTGAAAATCGTCCGCCCCACCCCCCTTCGAATCGTGTTGCCCGGTTTGCGCATGCGCACAAACAAAGTCACGTGACCTTACCCAGGCTCTCGACCCATCACCACGCTAACGAACTGATGCCCGCACCCCCCCGCCCCTCTACCTCAACGGCCACCCGCTCGCTCCTCATCGCTGAGCCTGCGCGCGCCTCCCTTCTGCCGCGCTACCCTCTGCCCCTTCTGCTGCGCCTCCTGCCGCGCCACCTACCGCCCCTGCTGCTGTACTATCGAGTGTGCCAACAAACTTCTCCTGTGAGCCTCCTCTTCGCTGAGCCCTCGCTGCCTTTCCTCTCTGCTGCACTACCCTCTGCTCCTTCTGCTGCGCCTCCTGCCGCGCCACCTACTGCTCTATCCAGTGTCAACAAACTTCACCTGTGAACCAGGTGATACGAGCTCTGCTGCACGATGCCACCCAGTCGACCTTCTCCCATCAATTCGCCGTCCCTGACCCGCGCAGAAGTGAACGGTCTGATCGACCTACAGAGCAAGCTACTGGGCGAAGCCCTGGAGCGAATCCAGCGCGAGATGTCTCTCCAGAACGAGAACCTCAGCTCTCGCTTGGGGCGAGGCAATTCGAAGTCTGGAGTTCGCCCACAAAGAAATCGAGGATCTCAAGGCACGGGAGGAGGCTGCAAGGCGCGTGCCGAGGAACTGAAAGACCGCTTGAGTGCCCTGTCGAGGGAGAACGCCGACTTGAAGAGCGACCTGGCGAGAATGACGGAGCGGCTGGACTACCAGGACGACCAGGGACGTCGCAATAACCTACGATTCTCGGGCATCCCGGAGGAGCGCGGCGAGACCTGGGAGATGTGCCAGCGGAAACTATCAGACCTGCTGCGACAACACCTCCACATCACGCCCAAGATCGAACGCGCCCACCGTGTGGGGCGCCCAACTCACGATAGGCCCAGAGACATCGTGGCCAAATTCGCGAGTTTCGTGGATCGCGAGGCAGTGTTCAAGGATAAAGCCAAGTTTAAGAATGCTCCTGGCAGGGTGTTCGTGAACGAAGACTTCTGCGCAGGCACCATCAAGGCCCGGAAGGATCAGCTGGAGCAGCTGAGGCAGGCGAGGAGCGAGGGCAAGAACGCCTTCTTCAGCTACAGGAAGCTGGTTGTAACCGAGCGCCAGCGTCCTCGCGCCCCTCCTGACTCAGCCCTCCCCATGCCGCCTCCAGGCACTGCCTTCGACCCACTACGGCTGCCCACTCCGCTGCAGTCCCGTCCTCGCCCCGCCTCGCTGTCTGACCAGCCGTCACCCCTGATGCAGCGCCCTTCGGGTCCTTGCTTTAACACCCCGCCACCCGCACGACACTCTACTCGAGGCCCCCCACCCCTATTAGTCCCGTCAGCCAGCGTCTGAGAAATAAGAAGTGATGCCGTTCTGGTAATTTACAAATCTGTACCACGTACCTAACACATTTTATTAATTCAATATGGATTGTGCATTCACTTTTCCTTTCCAAGATCTGAATGATGATGCTTTATCGAATGTATTCACTTCCGATAATGTCGCCCAGGTTATTAGCTTAGAAGTACTAGAATCAAGATCATTTCATAACGTTAAAATCGACGCCTCTGATGACCGTTTTCATTCTTTTGATTCTCTAGGAGCAGATAATTTCGTATCTAATTTGCTTAACGTGATAAATCCAAATTGTTCTTACGTCTTTCCTGATTCTATTACTTCTAACAGTGCATCTATGACTCACTTGTCTATTATCAGCCATAACATATGTAGCCTACCCAATCATTTTGATGAATTTACTTTGCAATGTCTACATCCGAATAGTTTTGATGTGATAGGTTTCTCTGAAACTAGACTCACTCAAGACATTCAACACCTCTTCACACTCCCCGACTACCATGCATACTTCTCGCACCACTCTAGAAACAGCGGGGGCGTTGCCCTCTATGTTCATGACAGATTTTCCTCTCATGGTAGAGCTGACCTATCTTTCCAAGAAGATTTCATTGAGTCAGTTTTTACTGAAGTAACAATTAACAACGAGAGCTTACTGATTGGGCAATTGTATAGGCGCCCAAAAAGTAACTTCTCTCTTTTTCTGGAAAAGATTCAGCTAATAATCGAGACTGCCTCTCAAGAAAACAAGAAGTGTCTCATCAGTGGGGATTTTAACCTAGACCTCCTCAAGGCCGACTCTGATAACAAAGTCAGGGAAACCGTCTCCACCCTTAATTCTAGGCTCTTCTTCTCAGCAGTCACCAAGCCTACTAGAGTTCAAGGAAACTCTGCCTCCTTAATAGATCATATCTGGACAAATTTTTTACCAAAATTGAAAGCAAGTGGGGTTATATACTGCAACATATCAGATCATTTTCCTGTTTTTAGTACTTTTAACCTAGAATTACAACATAATGAACCTAAAACTGAGAAAACACTTTACTATCGCGACTATAAAGAATCCAATATAACCAATTTTAAAAGCCACCTTACAGAAGTATGTTGGGACCTCGTGTTTGCCTCTCACAATCCCGAGGTTGCCTATGAAAATTTCATTAGTCTTTTTATCCCCTCCTTTGAAAGATTTTTCCCATTAAAATGTAAGTCACTAAAATCAAAGTCCTTTAAGAAACCATACATTACATGTGAAATAAGAAATTTAATCAAAGAAAAAAACAAACTTCAAAAGAAATATGCAAAGTGGCCACTCTCCTACGGCGAGACATTTCGGTCTCTTCGCAACCGCTTAAAACTAACAATTCGGAAGGCAAAGGCAGATCATTACAAAATGAAGCTTGATCAAAGTGCAGGTGACACTAAGAAGACATGGCAAATTCTTAATGATGTTCTTCACAGGAATAATAAACAAAAAGCTGACAAAGTACTAATAGATGAGAAAGAAATCAATGACCCAAACGTCATTACAAATGAATTTAACAAATATTTTAAAACATAGGCGAAAATCTGTCACGATTAACCCCTAGTGTGGATGGAGACTTTAAAGAATTTCTCGGGCCCTCCAACAACAACCACATGAGCCTGACTCCGATAACAGACAGAGACATCATCAATGTTGTTAATGGCCTTAAAACTTCCTCTCCAGGGGACGACTGCATTCCCATCAACATTATTAAGAAAATACTTCCTTGCATTCTCAAGCCCCTGAAACATGTAATCACTAAATCATTTAGCATGGGAGTATTTCCCACGAAACTTAAGATTGCCAAAGTTCATCCCATGTTCAAGACTGGCACCCCTTGCCTTAATAATTATCGCCCAATTTCCATACTAACAGCTTTTAGCAAAATCTTTGAAAAAATCATGTCCATTAGATTAACTGATTTCTTTATGCAAATGATATAATCAACAATTGTCAGTATGGTTTCTTGAAGAACAAATCATCTGAATTAGCGGTTTCAGACTTCACAAATGAAACTTTAAAATCTTTTGATGGTCGTAAATTTACTCTTGCTATATTTTTAGACCTTTCCAAAGCATTCGATACGGTTAACCATCGAATTCTTTTGGAAAAATTATACCATTATGGTATAAAAGGGAGTGTACATGCTTGGTTCGCTTCGTATCTGTCAAACCGCACACAGTATGTAGTTTTCAATGACTGCAACTCCTCTAAAAGAACTATCGCTCATGGAGTCCCACAGGGCTCCATCTTGGGACCCATTCTGTTTCTTCTTTACATCAATGATATTGTCAATGCGAGCTGTCTGAGCTTCACTCTCTATGCTGATGATACTTGCTGTTACGCTTCGGGCACTCCATATAGATTTGATCAACTCCACAAACAGTGAAATGATAAGTATAAGAAGATGGATGACTCTAAATAGGCTTACCCTGAATGTCGACAAGACACATTATATAATTTTTCATAGGAATAAAGACATGCCTCCTGTTATACCTCATGTCAATGTCGCAAATGTCCCAATCAAAAGGGTTTTTCATACTAAGTTCCTTGGGATTCACATTGATTCTCAATTAAATTGGAAAACTCACATAGGCAATGTAGTCTCTAAACTAAATAAACTTTGTGGACTTCTTCATCAATTGCGCAAAACATTACCCTTGAAAGCCTTACAGCAATTATATTACACATTGGTTTACCCACATTTTATTTATGGGCAAACTATTTGGGGAGCTACATGCTCTACCTCACTTAAACCTTTACATATAACTCAAAAAGAATTGTGCGTAGCATCTTAGGTCTTAGAAGAAATGATCACACTCACGAAGCCTTCCTAAATCTCAGAATTCTAAAAATCAAGGAAATTAATACTTACTGCTGTGCACTCTTTGTTTTTAAAAGCCTAAATTCCCAAAGCAATGACATGTTTCACCACAGAACTAACGACAGATATCCCCTAAGAGGTAATGATATGCTAGATGTTCCATTCATGCAGTCTGATCAATCTAAATCATGTATACTATATCATGGACCAACTCTCTGGAATGCTCTTCCTGATGATGTACGTAGCTGTGCTACTTTGTCAACTTTTAAACGATCACTGAAATGTTTTTTGTTGTCACGGTATATCATATAATATTTAACTGTACTTCATTTATATTATATTTTTCTATTATTTGCCCTTGCATCTTTGTATTTTCTCCCATACTGTAATTATTTGTGTAATTATGTATATATTTGTGTATGTCTGTGTGTGGAGGTATGTATATGTATATTTGTATGTATATGTTCATGTTTATATATGAGTATGTATATGTGTATGTCTATGTAGGTATGCGTGTGTATGTGTATTTATATTTATATTATACATATAATGTATGTCTTATGCTATTCTGCCTGTAATTTCCTTTAATATCATTATGTATAATGTCATTCAGTATTATATAATTAGTTTACTTATTTAAATACATTATGTCCTGATTTATCTTCCTAGTTTTTAATGTTTAATAATTCAAGGGGCCTTCCTAAGGGAGTTTCACTCCTGGAGGGCTCAGCCATACCACTAGTGTAATATGTTGTTTTTGTTGATGTATTGTATTTGGCTAAATAAATTATTTGATTCTGATCGATTCTGATTCCCAATGCACTGTATCTAACGCCTTCTTGAGGTCGATGTAGGCTGCAAGCAGCCCATGTCTGAACTCACGACGGCGCTCTACAATGACTCAGAGCGCAAGGATACGGTCTATTGTGGACTTACCAGGAGTGAATCCAGATTGCTCTGGCCTCTGATGCCTTAGTAGATGGTCTCTAATACGCCTCAGAAGGATGCAGGCAAGAACCTTGCCTGGTACACTGAGCAGTGTTATGCCGTGATGATTGCTGCAGTCCTATCGGTCCCCCTTCCCCTTCCAGAGAGGGATGACCACACCCCTCAACATGTCAGGGGGAACGGTACTGGACTGCCAGATGGCAGCCAGGACAATAATCCCCGCGCCATAGGTTCACCACCAGCCTTTAACAGTTCAGCTGGGATGCCGCAAATACCTGCTGCTTTACTAGTCTTCAGCTTGGAGATCGCCTCCCTAACTTCTGATAGGGAGGGTGGGTCCTCGCTATTGGGTGGGTCCGGCAGCGGAATCGCGGCACTACCCACATCCAAGTTAACTGTTGGAGGGTCAACCTGATACAACTGCTCAAAACACTCAGCCCAACGTTCCCGCACCGCAACAGGATTTGAGACGATCTGTCCACCTACTAAGCAAATTGCAGTCACCTGTGAAGAGGGCTTGGAATTCAGTTTTCTTAAGGCTTAGTATGCAGGACGAAGGTCATTTACTAAGAAATGGCCTTCGACCTCCTTAGCAAGACTCCTAATAAACTGTTCCTTGTCCCTTCTTAACAGAGACCGAGTTCTGCACACCTGAGAACGGTGCAAATCCCGATCCCCTGCCAGACGAGCCGCACATCAAGCATCTGTGGTTCCAGTGTCTCCTGAGAGATTAAATTCTGTCTTGTTCTCGGGCGTTCTCCAATTGATTCTTGGGCTGCATCAAGCGTTTTGCGCTTTAAGGTGTCCCACAGAGGAACAGAGTCCGTCAGATTGTCAAGCGCTGTGAACCGATCAGAGATTGTCTCAGCAAACCTCCAAGCACACTCCCTCTCCTTCAGCCTGTCCAGATGAAACACCCTTAGGTGGTCATTGGGCCGCTGGGGAGTTTTAAAGTGAACCCGGAGGGTAGCCACAACCAATCTATGGTCAATACCACAGAACTCGGCACTCCTATACACCCTGCAGTTCTGGAGGATCCTCCAACGAGTGCTAACGAG
>NW_020869413.1:7500-10924 GCF_003789085.1 Penaeus vannamei | reverse complement strand
AAGCAGTAGAAGCAGAAGTAGAAGTAGAAGCAGGAGGGAGAGTAGCAGAAGTAGAAGCAGAGGAGAGCAGTAGAAGTAGAACAGAGGGAGTAGCAGTAGAAGTAGAAGCAGAGGAGTAGCAGAGTAGAACAGAGGGAGTAGCAGTAGAAGTGGAAGCAGAGGGAGTAGCAGTAGGAGTAGTAGAAGCAGAGGGAGTAAGTAGCATAGAAGTAGAAGCAGAGGGGAGTAGAGTAGTAGAGTAGAAGCAGAGGGAGTAGCAGTAGTAGAAAGTAGAAGCAGAGGGCAGTCAGTAGGCAGTAGAAAGTAGAAGTTAGAAACAGAGGAGTAGAAGTAGAAGTAGAAGAGAGGAGTAGCGCAGTAGAAGTAGAAGCAGAGGTAGTAGCAGTAGAAGTAGAAGCAGAGGGAGTAGCAGTAGGCAGTAGAAACAGAGGGGCGTAGCAGAGAAAGTAGAAGCAGAGGGAGTAGCAGTAGCAGTAGAAGCAGAGGAGTAGCAGTAGAAGTAGAAGCAGAGGGAGTAGCAGTAGAAGTAGAAGCAGAGGGAGTAGCAGTAGAAGTAGAAGCAGAGGGAGTAGCAGTAGAAGTAGAAGCAGAGGGAGTAGCAGTAGAAGTAGAAGCAGAGGGAGTAGCAGTAGAAGTAGGAAGCAAGGAGTAGCAGTAGAAAGTAGAAGCAGAGGGAGTAGCAGTAGAAGTTAGAAGCAGAGGAAGTAGAGTAGCAGTAGAAGTAGCAGAGGGAGTAGCAGTAGAAGTAGAAGCAGAGGGAGTAGCAGTAGAAGTAGAAGCAGAGGAGCAGTAAAAGTAGAAGCAGAGGGAGTAGAAGTAGAAGCAGAGGAGTAGGAGTAGCAGTAGAAGTAGAAGCAGAGGGAGTAGCAGTAGAAGTAGAAGCAGAGGGAGTAGCAGTAGAAGTAGAAGCAGAGGAGTAGCAGTAGAAGTAGAAGCAGAGGGAGTAGCAGTAGAAGTAGAAAGCAGGGAGTAGCAGTAGAGTAGAAGCAGAGGGAGTAGCAAGAAGTAGAAGCAGAGGAGTAGCAGTAGAAGTAGAAGCAGAGAGTAGCAGTAGAAAGAGAAGCAGAGGGAGTAGCAGTAGAGTAAAGCAGAGGGAGTAGCAGTAGAAGTTAGCAGTAGTAGAGTAGAAGCAGAGGAGTAGCAGTAGAAGTAGAAGAAGCAGAGGAGAGCAGAGTAGCAGAGGAGTAGCAGAGTAGAAGTAGAAGCAGAGGGAGTAGAAGTAGAGAAGTAGAAGCAGAGGAGTAGCAGTAGAAGTAGAGCAGAGGAGAGTAGCAGTAGAAGTAGAGCAGAGGGAGTAGCAGTAGAAGTAGAAGCAGAGAGTAGCAGTAGAAGTAGAAGCAGAGGGAGTAGCAGTAGAAGTAGAAGCAGAGGGAGTAGCAGTAGAAGTAGAAGCAGAGGGAGTAGCAGTAAAGTAGCAGCAGTAGAAGTAGAGCAGAGGGCAGTAGCAGTAAAGTAGAAGCAGAGGGAGTAGAGTAGAAGTAGCAGAGGAGTAGCATAGAAGTAGAAGCAGAGGGAGTAGCAGTAGAAGTAGAAGCAGAGAGCAGTAGGAGTAGAAGCAGTAGCAGTAAGTAGAAGCAGAGGAGTAGCAGTAGAAGTAGAAGCAGAGGAGAGTAGCAGTAGAGTAGAAGCAGAGGGAGTAGAAGTAGAGAAGCAGAGGAGTAGCAGTAGAAGTAGAAGCAGAAGTAGAAGTAGAAAGAAGAAGTAGAAGCAGAGGGAGTAGCAGTAGAAGTAGAAGCAGAGAGTAGCAGTAGAAGTAGAAGCAGAGGGAGTAGCAGTAGAAGTAGAAGCAGAGGGAGTAGCAGTAGAAGTAGAAGCAGAGGGAGTAGCAGTAGAAGTAGAAGCAGAGGGAGTAGCAGTAGAAGTAGAAGCAGAGGAGTAGCAGTAGAAGTAGAAGCCAGAAGCGGAGTAGCAGTAGAAGTAGAAGCAGAGAGTAGAGAAGCCTAGTAAAATAACTAAGTAAGGCAAGTAAAAGCAGCAAGAACGAGTAAAAGCAGGAATAAAACAGGTCTAAAATACGAATGCAGGTAAGTAATAGTTAAAAGCAAGACTAAAACTTAACTGAAATCATAAAAGGAATTGAATAAAAGCAGAAATAAAACGAAAACAGGTAAGTATTAGTTAAAAATAGTACTAAAACGTAACTGAAATCGTAAAAGAAAAGATTCAGTAAGAAATGAAAGACTAAAAACAGAAGTAAAAGCAATAAAACAGTAAAAGCAGAAGTGAAAGACGTAAAACACAGATAAAGGACACGTAAAAGAAGTAAAATACAATAAATAATGGGCATTGGATTAAAACAACATAAAACTCACTGAAACCTTCATTAAAAGAGATAAATAAAATCAAATGAACTTAGCAGTGAATGGAATACTTCCTTGAAGAGGCTCAGCAATGAAAAACATGTGAAACGTGACAACATGACAGCTACTGAAATACTGTTATACTTGGAAAACGTAATATTTAAGTAACCAATGCCTCATTGATTCACACACATTAACGTCCAGCATAAATAAAACCTAGGCAAGTAACAGGAATGGGCTGGTACAACCTTTGGTGATGTTCAGCAGAGAAGAGGGTAATCCAAAACACACAGAATTCCAGTTGACACTGTTTATTGTCATGGGCGCGGGCAGTCATAGACTCGTGACGTCAAAAAAAACGAATCATTTCCAGAAAAAAATTTACAATAAAATCCAATTAATCAGAATACATGATAAAACATAAGATACTAAAATATACACATAAAAACAAACTAAAACACCATAAGAATACCAAATAAGAAAAATATACGTACATCAATAAAAATCAAACAAAACAAAGACAAAAAGTAATAAATAAAAATACAAGGGAATGATATAAAACGACAAAATAAGTATTAAAACTAATGACAGAAGAGTTAAAATAAAACTTTAAAAAATGACTTGGCAGAAAATGACGTGTCATGTCACTGACACCGCGAAATAAGTTAATTCATTATAAAACTGAAATTAGGGCTCAGGGATAAAACGAGAATCTTAAACACAAAATAAATATATCAAACAAAAAAAAAAGAACTAAAATTAACAGAAGGTGGTAATTAAAACAATTAAAGCGGGCAACAGAAAACGGCACAGGGGACTAATGCAGTCCCACGCAGGGGAAAACCTGGCGCCGTACAAAGTTAAATGCGAGTGTAACTGGAGTGTGTCGCCCTCTCCTCTGGACTGCAGACCACAGACACACATATATAATATATATATATATATATATATATATATATATATATATATATATATATATATGTATAATATATTATATATATACATACATTACACACACACACACCACACACCACACACACACACACACACACAACACACACACACACACACACACACAACACACACACACACACACACAACACAAACACACACATTCATTGCCG
>NW_020869413.1:0-2500 GCF_003789085.1 Penaeus vannamei | reverse complement strand
ATAGCGTTGCTGGTAGAATACTCCCCCGGGGTATCCCACTCCTGAAGGGATTGTGGTGTCCAGGGAAGGCAGTTTCCCAAGCGTATGTTTTCTGTTCTGTTGTCTGAAGAAGTTGCAGAGAAAGAGTCTGTTTCTTCGGACTCGAGCTGTGGGAGATTGTTACGAGGGCTTCTTTGGCGTGCCTATAGCTTTGGAGGGATTGATGGGCGTGAAGAACAATAATTATTTCTTTGGGGAGGTTGTTGGTGGGGTGAGTAAGATGATTATTTTGATCGTATTTATTTGTTGTTTTTTCGTATGTTTTCGTATGCCATGCTTGATCTTGGTGGACCAGGGGGTTTCCAAGTTTTGAGGATGCCTGGATGGGTGGTTATATGGACAGCTCTCTTTGCCGGTTTTTAAAGGTTATTTTTCTTTTGCTCTTTCGGTGTTAGCTTTTTGTGCTCTTTATTTCCTCTTCTCGTTCTGGGCAGGTGTTTGAGGGGGTTCTGTGCTCTCCTTCGGCAGTTCGAGCGGTCGTCCGAGAAACTTTTTTTTATGTAATGGTGTAATTTCAAAATGTCTGTTAAAAGGGTTAAGGCGGTGTTGTGTCTTCTTAGGTTTCGGGTTTTCTTATGGCTTGTTTGTCTATCGAGGTTTTTTCGAGGGGAAGCACCTGGGTGAAGCCTAAGGAGTTTCGTTTGTTTGGTTTCATTGCTGAAGACTTTTTTCTGCTTGTTCGTTGCTTTGGATTATTGTCAGGAATCCATCATGAGTACTGATGAGTCTCAGGTTCTTTGCTTCGAACAGGGCTTGCTAAAGCAGGTTTCTTTTCTGGGAAGTTGAGCCCCCGGAGGTGTTTATCTTGCTCATATTAGACATTTTATGCTCCTACCTATCCCGAGATACTTCTCCTCTGAGCAGTTACAACCCCCAATCCTGTGTGCTCTTGGTGCAAGTGGAGTTCTCGGGTCTCCCTTGCACAGGTGGCTGAGAGTCCCTGCCTATCTGTCCCTTTCTTAACTGGTGGGGGACTGAGGACACTCCACAGGACTTCCAGGGGAGTCCCGTGGGGTCTATTTCAGTCCCAACACCTGCGAGGCGAGGGTTAGCTTGCAAATATCGCAAAGTTTTAACGAAGTAGGGCCTCTTAGGCGGCGCTGAGTACGTTTGCTTGGCGGTGTTGGCGTGTACGATAGTAGTTATGGAGTTGCACCTGATAAAACTAGGAAGGAACAATGATCCTCTGGGTTCAGAACCTTCTGTTAGATCAGAGATGATCTTTGTGGTTCTGGGGACCTGAATATGTGGCGGGAGCTTGAGGGCTCAAGGACCTGGTAGCTGAGTGCAGGAAGGCGCTGATGACAATCTCTCAAGGCCAAGAGGTGAAATGTAGTTGAACATCTGCTGTAATGCCCAGCCAGAGAGAAGGAAGCGACGCGACGGTCGTGCTGGAGCTTCGAGATAGCTTGGTGTGATCGAGGGCACTGTGGGCATGAGGGTCGTTCTCTTTGCATTGCTTGCTCGGGGGTGTGACCTTGAGAGTGTTGGTGTCTTGTTTTCATTTCTCTGTACACAGCCAAAGAACCTGACAACATCCACGCCAAACAACCGTGAGCGAAAAATCGTCTCTGGGATTTAAACCTGTGAACCTGCAACCCATCCCTTTCCCCACACACTATCACACCCACTAAAGAGCTGCATGTGGGTCGCGGATTTTTTACATGATTCTAATAACCTTGTATTTTAACCTTTATTTCTCCCCTTCCTTTCCGATAACAAAATTACGCAAGAGTGAAAGGAGCATACGATTGTTTTATCTTTATTTTGCGCACTATAATAGACGTAAACGGAGGTAATAGTGTTCGTGTTTCTTCAACGTCGATCTTCACGATGATAACAAACCAACCTGGCGATAATCAAGAGAAAAAATAGGAAAAAAGAAGATTAAAGTAATAATAATCAAACTAATAAATGAAATCGCCTTCCAGCTGACAGGAGCTCAGTGTCGGTACACAAGCGACCGAATTCACCCAAAGGAAAACAAACTCGTCGAAGTGAGACGTAGTAAACCTCGTCCTTTTTTATTTCAATTTCCCTATTTACTCGAGATCGGGGAGGCAGGAGGGCAAAGGAGAAGGTGAGAGATGCGTGGAAGTGGAAGTGTTCTTGTGGGGTGGTGTAAGTGGCGTAGGAGAGGAGTGGGAGCAAGAATAAGGTGGTGCAAGTGGAGATCAACAAAAGATTAGTCACAAAGGCGAACAGCTGATTGGACTTTTAAGTGAAGACGTGTATAGATTTGTTCTGTATTTTGGGTTGTTTGTTTCAGGTTTTAGGTTGGCAGAACGCGAGGAATAGAGGAATATGTTGTGAAATGTTGTGAGCAGTTCCTAGCAGCGGATATACATTGCTGGTCTGAAGAGAGATCAGTGTTAGTTAAGGCTCTTTAATAGAAGCAATTGAAACTCGTTATCCAATAAATAGAAAGAGAGCTTGTAATTGCTCTTCAGTGAAACTTGGC
>NW_020869412.1:152869-157357 GCF_003789085.1 Penaeus vannamei | reverse complement strand
TATTATATATATATATATATATATATTACATATACATATACATATATATTTGTAGTTTGTACATAATATTATACATATATATATACATATATATAATATATATAATATATATATTATATATATATACAATATATATACATATCTTATATATATAATATATTATATAATATATACATATATATATATATATATATATACATATATATATATATACTTATATATTAATACATATATATATATATATATATATATATATATATATATATATTATACACATATATATGCACATATATATATATATATATATATGTACATATATATATATATATATATATATATATATATATATATATATAGTATATATATATTAATATAACATATACTTATACATATATATATATATAATAATATAATATTAATATATTATATATATATAATATATGTATATATAAATATATACACACATGTATATATATATATATATATATATATATATATATATATATATAGATATACATACATATACATATATATATACATAAATATGCACACACACACACACACACACACACACACACACACACACACACACACACACACACACACACACACACACACACAACACACACACACACACACACACACAACATATATATATGTGTATGTGTGTGTCTGTGTGTGTGTGTGTGTGTGTGTGTGTGTGTGTCTGTGTGGTGTGTGTGTGTGTGTGTGTGTGTGTTGTGTGTGTGTGTGTATGTGTGTGTGTGTGTGTGTGTGTGTGTGTGTGTGTGTGCATATTTATGATATATATATGTATATGTATGTATATATATATATATATATATATATATAATATATATATATAATATATATATATATGTTGTGTTGTATATATTTATATACATATATATATATATATATATGTGTATGTGTGTATGTGTGTGTGTGTGTGTGTGTGTGTGTGTCTGTGTGTGTGTGTATGTGTGTGTGTGTGTGTGTGTGTGTGTGTGTGTGGTGTGTGTGTGTGTGTGTGTTGTGTGTTGTATACATACATACATACATGCATATATGTATATTTATATATATATATATATATATATATATAATATATATATATATATCGTGAGTGTATATATATATGTATATGTACATATATATACATATACACATGGGCACATTTATTCATATGTTGTGGTGTTTTATAACATGGTATATATCATTTTTTCCTTTAGACTTTAGGTCATTGATGGTAAGGATTTGAAGCTCAGCCAGGCATATGAGGCAGAACTGATATGTATTTTGTGTCTTGGGTTGTACGTTGTTGGACCGCTGTTCGATATCAGATCTATGTGGAAGTACTGTGCTCACGTTGTTTGATGTTATTGTTTTCATTTGCAGAACGGAGTTATTACTTACACCTTTAGATGACGTTTTTATATATGCACAACTTTTTCCTTCACGAGCCTCCTACTTTCTTGTCTTGCGTTCCTGCTGGTGTTGTTGTGGAGAATTAGTGCGGAGGGTGTGGGCGTTCTCTCCACTAGGCAGGGGAGTGTAGCTGCAGTGCCCCCCAGAGACCCCCCGCAGAGCCCCGAGTCTGTGGTGACCTCCCAGGAGTTTGTCACGGCTGAATTCTACATTGATGAGTCGATGCCCTCCAGCTATACGGAGAGCAATGGCACGACGGGGACCACGGCTTCCAGCACCTGGCACCCACCACTAGTGAAGACCCACCACGTCATCACCGCAGAGTTGCAGAAACAGCTAGAGGACAAAGACACTGCCATTTTTTCGCTACAGGTCAGTCGAGCTGATGTTCAGTACATCTTGCTATAGGAATAGGGGGAACAAGTGTTATTAGTGAGGAATATGAGTATAGGGTTTGAATATGAACAAATACAATAAAGTTGGTACAAAGATGAGATGATCAATAACAAAAATAAGTCAAGATGATATACAAGCGAGTAGGCCCATAGTTTCCTTTCATGAATGTGGCTGTGTTTCACCTAATAAGATGTTATTGTAGTCGTGTATACCTTCACAGTAGCTTTGTAAATCTATGAACATGTGGTCAACAGATGCCAGGGCACAGCTAAGGTTGTTTTGATATTTTGTGGGCATGATTGAAGTAAAAGTGTAACAAACTAAAGTTTGCTGCTTATGATGAGTTACTGTTTAACAGACAGCATGGAAAAACTACAATTATGGTGGAAAGGGGGGAGTGGATAGAGGGAGCCAATTGGTGAATGAAGCCCAGCATCTGTCAATCTGTCCACAATAATTTTCTGTCATTATTATTATTACTTTCTTTTTGGTCATTCTAAGATATATGTGTCTAAAACTTGATTTTCCTTAAAATTGCTTTTTGCAATGTTTGGTTTCCTCGAGTTGGTGATCAAGTCAAATTTGTATCAACAGAGTGACCTGAACCAGGCAAAGGATGAAGTGGACAGATTGCAACAACGACTCAATGCCTTGGCCTCCCTGGACTGTAAGGATGCAGTCGTCAGTCTCAAAAGGGAGTTGGCGTCTCTCAGGGGAAAGGTAAGTTGTTACCTCAAATGGTTCTCATAAGAGGACTGGATAACTTCCAACACATTCTCCCTTTTAGCGTATGCTGTTATTATTTAGCCTGTTTTTGATATCTCTTTCATGCATTGGTTTTGCTACCACTATGACTGATTCTGTTATTACAAAACACTTCAATCACTTCTTGGACTTTTTCATAACTTACCTATGTAGTTTTTCTACAACTTTCACGTAGATTTCCTTTGCTACACTATACACGTTTTTTTCCCCTCGTTCCCTGTGTAATACCTCATTTTATATTGCTATCTGTATCTGCTGTGCCTCACTAGACAAGCATGCAATGAAGTTTTAGTGAAAGGAGGATGCATTGTAAAAAGAAAGTCCTTTATGTTTTTAGAATAAGTAGATGTATGCTAAAGGTTGTCCCATGAAGAGGATCAAATCTGATATCCTTAGAACTACAAACCAAATTTTAACACAGATAAGGATAAATTACCAGGTTTCTTTCAGTCTTGACATTAATCCTAAAAGTGTTTGGGGGTCCTCACTTCTTTCTCTACTGATTTTTTTTTTTTTTTTCTTAAAAAGGGTAGTCATTAGGCTTATTCTTTTTTATTTTAAAAGGCTCCATTTTATTGTCCACTATATCATTTTACTCAGGTTTATGTTAAGAGCTTCTGAACTTGAACATTTAACATTATTTTTATGAATTATTATATTTCTATATACATAGAGGTATTATATTTTATCCAGCATATTACTCTTCCAAGATATTTATTTAATGTTAGTATTTGAATTAGTAGATTATAAACATTAAATTGTGAGCCCACAAAAGTTAAAAGGAATATGCTGATGAGAAATAATATAACATTCTGATATGTCATCATCATTTTTGTTTGTTTCATCTCTTCTTTGAAACTCATACCTAATATCATTTGCTTTTAGGTTCGTGATGAAGGAGCAACCTATGTCAACTATATCTCAGAGTTGTCCTCTCGTCTCCTAGATGTCTTGTTACAGGTAAGTCAGCTATTGTGTTGTATTCCAGATATTGTTTGCTTCTGATGTATAGTCAGCTATGATAAGATTGTATTGTATTGTAGATGGTAAGGAAATGAACCATGATTATAGTTGTACAGTTCAATCTGTAAAAGTAGTAAGAATGAAGTACTTTTTCTGCTGACTTTAAGGTTCCTTGATATACAACTTTACTTGCATGTTTTTGAATAGGTGGATGGTAAGGAATAATGTATGGACTGGTGTACAGATAACAGTGGAAGAGCGCTTTGATTGATTTAACTACTAAGAAATTCATAATGTGCTCTGATCAAGAAAGTGGAAGACAAGCTTCCATAAACAGACAAATACATAGATAAAAAATTAGTTCCGTTATATTGAACAGAAGTTAATCATTAATGTAATGCTTATAAAGGGAAATTCTAAAAGGCAAAAACAGTGAGAGTCAGTATTAAGATATTGCGTTGAATGTTGCAAGCGTTTCAGGATACATTTGTTCTGAAAACAGATTTATAACAGGGGCTCTCAACTTGTGTGTGTGTTCAGAGTCAAGATTGCTGTGTTACTGTACCAGGGGTTTTATTTATTTAGTATGTTAAAATAGATTTTTAAAATGCGTCTTTCTTGCCCTGTGTCTACATGCAGCTCTGAAATTTACCATTCTGTAGGAGTTAAGAAGTACTGTGTACCACTAAGCACATATTCCAACTATATTACCAAAATTTAGGTACACATTTGACCAAAATTTTCCTTGATAATGTTGGCACTGTTGTTTCTGCATTAGGAAGTATTCTAATAATGATTGTTGATTCGTCAATAGTCTCTGCGGATGTGAACACATTTGCTTAGAAGTTTTTCATAGTTGTGTAATGAAATCATATGGGTTTAGCAGTTTTGTCCATAAAGACAAACAGAAAAACAAGAAAAAAGTGAAAAATGTTA
>NW_020869412.1:147869-150369 GCF_003789085.1 Penaeus vannamei | reverse complement strand
GTGGTCTGTTTTACAGGGTAACTTTCAAGTACTTACCTTGCTATCCCAAAATATTGGAAAAGATGGTGTTATATTGTGTCTTTTTCTTCATACACCATTTGGCTATATATAAATTTTCATTCCATAAAGGAAAATGTAAGAAAGAGAAACACTGTTGCTGCAAAAGGCAAAAAGATATATGAGAATTCTTATTGCTCAGTACATGACAGAAGTTATTCAAACTTAGTATAAAAAGTAATAAGTTTTATGGTGAATTATGGAGGTCCATTCAGAATTGGATAGTGTTTTCCATACAGGCAAAATCGACTAAGAAATCACTGCAAAAAGAATCCCATATGTAGTTAGTTCCTCTGACTTACCATTTATAATCTACAAAAGCAAGTCCATATTAAGATGAAATATTTCCCCATACTCACCAAGGTGTTTTGCTGAACTGCTGATGCTCACAGTAGCTTTATTTTGACCAGTTCTGATTTTTATTTTTAATGTTTCATTTTCCTTTTCATAATACTGCAGCTGCAATTTGTTTGATGTTTGATTCAAGACAATTTAACATGTTAACATGACCATCTCTTTATTGTGCAACATATGTAAAGCTTGAGGGGGAAAGATTTGTATATATTTTGATATAACAGCAATATCCATAGATGATGAAGAAATTTTAAAGATATCATTTTCACAAAAGTGCATATTTGGTAAACTGGTGCTAAGATATATTCCACAATAGAAGATATTTATGCTTCATCAAGCAAAAAACTGAAAGGCTCCCGAAGAAACCTTGCCTGTCTCAGATTGACACTGTTTACCATACTGGAAATGATAATATGTGTAAGCAGACTACATGTTTTGCCCCATCATAGGAGGTACTTTTAACTATTCCTTTTTTCTATGACATTTTACACTATACAGGGAAGAATTTGTATGTGAAAGAAGGGCCTAAAAATTGGTTTCAAAGGAGTGCACTGATGATGATAAAGTATTTAGCAGGATTATGTAGTTGTGGGGAAAATGGATAATAGAGAATGTCTGGAAAACCCAAATTATGATTTTGCTGGTACAATACAGTATTTGAAGCAAATTTATGAAGAGTTATTACCTAAATGTAGTATACTGTATAGCTCAGAGAGAAAAGAGTACATGACAGAAAAAATGGGGTTACAAGAGAATGCGCAGGAAGGGAAAATGTACTTTCAAATATATAAATGACTATATGACAATTTTCCAAGCGATATATTATCAATAACAAGTAAATACTTGTGAGTCTCCTAATGTGAATATAAAATTTTGTAGGTTGGAAGGTAAATAAGTAGATTTATTGTGTACAAAAATTACTGATAATTTGATTTCATAGAGTAGGTGATGGGTAGAATAGTGAAACACATTTTAGTGAACCTTAGCTTAAGTAGCTAGTCATATTATAGCACTGCATTCCACTCATGGAATGTGATGAGCCTTTGACAGCAGCTCATTATTTTTAATTACATTGGAATGATAGGCAGTGGGAGTTATGAACTTTTTGGTGATTAGATTAAGAGATCTACAGCAACCTCAGTCATCCTTCTTTCCTGTGACAGCATTGATACCAGGAATGTATAATTTGAGTGTGCTGTTGTTCTTTTTAGGTGTGCGGATTAACTTCTTAGTGTTTCAGAGTGTCAAGAAAATTTGGAAAAGAATATGAAATGTATTGTTTGTCTTTTTTTTTCCTCTTCCTTTTAAGATGTTCCATTTTTTCTCTCTGCTCGTGTGCAGTAGATAGTTACCATACTAGAGCCTTTATAATCTTTTCTCCCTTTTTTGCTAAGGTTATCGTGCAGTTACTAATATTAAGAAGCTGTCCTGTATTGCAGATTTTTCTTTTGTTTTTCTTTTCTTTTCTTTTCTGTGATATAGGAGGGCATCTTAGGATTGTGTATTTCTTGTTGGCTGAGCTTGGCATGGCTACTTCTGTGTCAATTGTGTGTTTTTATTTTGTGCTGTCGTTAATGTTTCCAGAATAGTAACAAACCCAGGGGATAATGATTAAGATTTCACTCAGCAGAATCTGAAGTGAGACAAATATTAACAGATACAAGTGCAGACGTCAGCGGAGCAAAATGCAGCAGTCAATGAGGCTGTCACGTTAGCCAGGGCTGATAAGGACAAGTTGCAGGAACAGTTGCAGGGAACACTGGACTTGCAGGCCCACAAACTCTCAGATGCCCACGTGAAAATTGAAATGTACCAAGAACAGTTACACCGACACCAGGAAAACCTACAGGTAACTTGGAATCAAAATCTTTTTCTTTTCTTCTCCTTAAAATATTCTCCAAAGAAAGTGCTGGTAGTTGCATTTTTGGCATGAATTATTTTTCACAGAAGATAAAAATTTTAATTGTCAAACCTCACACAGCAAACAACTGCCGAGTTTGAGGAAGTGAAAAGAGCTTTGATAGAAGAAAAGAACGAGGCAGTAAAGCAACTGAGCCTGGAGCATGAGCTAGAGATGGTGGCCATGAAG
>NW_020869412.1:135369-137869 GCF_003789085.1 Penaeus vannamei | reverse complement strand
ATAGCAACGTTTAGGTTTGAGGTATTAATTAAAATGCTGAAAATGGTAATATAGAGGACGGTCATCCAAACCTTTTAAAAATAATTACCCTGCAAAATAGAAGACCATAACATATTCTGTTCTATGGACACCTTGTAAGCCGTGTGTAGAAGTTGCAAGACCTAGCAATTATTCTAAAAATGTTATATTTTCTTTTGATACAGTTACTGTTACTGAATTATATTTGTCAGATTTTTGTTCTGCCTTTCATAATGCTAACATCACATTTGACATGATCATGGACCGACTGCTACCTGTGGCGCAGCAATATAGTTCTTGTCAACCTTACTTTGGACAGTGTTACCAGATGTGGAGTGCACCAATAAAAGAGAAAGCTGTCAATGCTGTTGACCTTTTATTTGAACCTGACTACATGGAAAAAGTTGTGTTCGGATGAATCGCCGGGCAGCTTCCACAAGAAGATTTTTACTCTGACAAGATGTGTAATTTACACATTCAGGAAACTTATTGTATTATGGCCTATAATCAAAAGTACAAGAATAAGAGAATACGGAATGGAATATAACCTTGAGATAAAACTCTAAAGCTCCAAATTGGATATCTTTGCACTATAAAGGACAAAATGAAAAAAAATACAGGATAAACAGTCACACTGAAGAGAAGTATCATGTACGCTCCCTCTTCATGAAAATTGAAGTGGCCAGTTTGATTAATAAGTAATTCATATATAACATCCATTTCAAAGAACTGACAGGACCTCAGAATTGAACCTTCACATTCTTACATGGATTGCACAACGTTGCTCATTGAAAGCGAAGAGCCATCTCCTGAGGCCAGAGATGCAAATATAACACATTAATTGGGTTTCGAACGACTGCCATTATGCCAAAGGGAGATATCATATCACCATAAAGAAGAGATATTAAAAATACGAAATAGGTCGCAGAGGAATAAAGCAAAGACGCTCAAAATAAGATGCTAGCCTTGTAAAACGTCGTCCATATTTCTAAAACTATTGGAGGAAATTTGAGACTTTGTGATTAAGTGAGATGTTAAAATCCTAAAAGGCCTAAAAAATAAACGGTGAAAATTGGCGATCAAAGAAAACCACTAATTAAAAGGGGCGACTATGACAAAATGCGACAAGAGCAAAATGCGTATCAACATAAATCAGTCAACAGGATTAATAGGATTAATGTGGCACGATGTCATAGTAGTGGTAATGATATAGATGATAGTAAGGATAATAATACGGATACCAATAATAAGATGATGATAATGACGTTAATAATCATGATGATAATGATAACGATGATGATGATCATGACAATAATGATAATGTCATTGATGATCGTGACAATGATTATGATGATATTGAAAATAATTATTATAATGATAATATACAACGACAATGATAATGGCAGTAATACTAATGATATAATGACAATACTGTTCAATATAATGACAATGATATTTGATGATGATAATAATGATGATGATAATGATACGAATAGGATAGTGATATTGACAATAATGATAACGATAATAATGATGATGATGATGATGATAATATCTAAAATAGTCACCATTATTGTTATTCTAATAATTATGATAATAGAAATAATAATAGTAATATTAATGATGATAATGATAATAACAATGATGGCGATAATGATGATAATAATAGTAACAGTAATAATAATAATGATGATATGCATAGATAATAATAATGACAACAGTGATAATGATAATAACGATAATGATTATGATAGTATATAATAATAATAACAATAATAATAATTATAATATAATATAGTAATAATAATGATAATAATAATAATCATCATAATAATGATAACAATAATAATAATTATAATAATTTCATGATGACGATAATGATCATAAAACAAAAAGTAATAACAAAGATGATGATGGTGATGATGATGATAGGATGATGATAATGATGGTGTATAATGATAATAATGATAATTATTATTATCATGTCATTATTACTATTATCATTATTATTAGATTATTATATATTGTTACTATCATGTAATGATAATCATTATTATCATCATTATCGTCATCCTAAGTGTAATGTAACAATGATCATAATAATAATGATAATGATAATGATGATAATAATAATAGTGATATGATAATGATAATAATAATAATAATAATAATAATGATAATAATAATAATAATAATAATAATGATAATGATAATGATATATGATAATGATAATGTAATGATAATGATAAGAAATGATAATGATAATGATAATGATAATGATAATGATAATGATAATGATAATGATAATGATAATGATAATGATATGATAATGATAATGATAATGATAATGATAATGATAATGATAATGATAATGATAAGATAAAGATAATAATAATAATAATTAATATTATTATTATTATTATTATTATTATATTATTATCATTATTATATAACAACAACAAAAACAACACAGCAACAACAA
>NW_020869412.1:129769-132269 GCF_003789085.1 Penaeus vannamei | reverse complement strand
ACATTGTGCTACTGGGCTTAGAGCATTTTCATATGTCTCCTGTAGGGTGCACACTGGAGTAAGAATATATCAGTGCAAGTGGTCTGTTTTACAGGGTAACTTTCAAGTACTTACCTTGCTATCCCAAAATATTGGAAAAGATGGTGTTATATTGTGTCTTTTTCTTCATACACCATTTGGCTATATATAAATTTTCATTCCATAAAAGGAAAATGTAAGAAAGAGAAACACTGTTGCTGCAAAAGGCAAAAAGATATATGAGAATTCTTATTGCTCAGTACATGACAGAAGTTATTCAAACTTAGTATAAAAAGTAATAAGTTTTATGGTGAATTATGGAGGTCCATTCAGAATTGGATAGTGTTTTCCATACAGGCAAAATCGACTAAGAAATCACTGCAAAAAGAATCCCATATGTAGTTAGTTCCTCTGACTTACCATTTATAATCTACAAAAGCAAGTCCATATTAAGATGAAATATTTCCCCATACTCACCAAGGTGGTTTTGCTGAACTGCTGATGCTCACAGTAGCTTTATTTTGACCAGTTCTGATTTTTATTTTTAATGTTTCATTTTCCTTTTCATAATACTGCAGCTGCAATTTGTTTGATGTTTGATTCAAGACAATTTAACATGTTAACATGACCATCTCTTTATTGTGCAACATATGTAAAGCTTGAGGGGGAAAGATTTGTATATATTTTGATATAACAGCAATATCCATAGATGATGAAGAAATTTTAAAGATATCATTTTCACAAAAGTGCATATTTGGTAAACTGGTGCTAAGATATATTCCACAATAGAAGATATTTATGCTTCATCAAGCAAAAAACTGAAAGGCTCCCGAAGAAACCTTGCCTGTCTCAGATTGACACTGTTTACCATACTGGAAATGATAATATGTGTAAGCAGACTACATGTTTTGCCCCATCATAGGAGGTACTTTTAACTATTCCTTTTTTCTATGACATTTTACACTATACAGGGAAGAATTTGTATGTGAAAGAAGGGCCTAAAAATTGGTTTCAAAGGAGTGCACTGATGATGATAAAGTATTTAGCAGGATTATGTAGTTGTGGGGAAAATGGATAATAGAGAATGTCTGGAAAACCCAAATTATGATTTTGCTGGTACAATACAGTATTTGAAGCAAATTTATGAAGAGTTATTACCTAAATGTAGTATACTGTATAGCTCAGAGAGAAAAGAGTACATGACAGAAAAAAATGGGGTTACAAGAGAATGTGCAGGAAGGGAAAATGTACTTTCAAATATATAAATGACTATATGACAATTTTCCAAGCAATATATTATCAATAACAAGTAAATACTTGTGAGTCTCCTAATGTGAATATAAAATTTTGTAGGTTGGAAGGTAAATAAGTAGATTTATTGTGTACATAAAATTACTGATAATTTGATTTCATAGAGTAGGTGATGGGTAGAATAGTGAAACACATTTTAGTGAACCTTAGCTTAAGTAGCTAGTCATATTATAGCACTGCATTCCACTCATGGAATGTGATGAGCCTTTGACAGCAGCTCATTATTTTTAATTACATTGGAATGATAGGCAGTGGGAGTTATGAACTTTTTGGTGATTAGATTAAGAGATCTACAGCAACCTCAGTCATCCTTCTTTCCTGTGACAGCATTGATACCAGGAATGTATAATTTGAGTGTGCTGTTGTTCTTTTTAGGTGTGCGGATTAACTTCTTAGTGTTTCAGAGTGTCAAGAAAATTTGGAAAAGAATATGAAATGTATTGTTTGTCTTTTTTTTTCCTCTTCCTTTTAAGATGTTCCATTTTTTCTCTCTGCTCGTGTGCAGTAGATAGTTACCATACTAGAGCCTTTATAATCTTTTCTCCCTTTTTTGCTAAGGTTATCGTGCAGTTACTAATATTAAGAAGCTGTCCTGTATTGCAGATTTTTCTTTTGTTTTCTTTTCTTTTCTTTTCTGTGATATAGGAGGGCATCTTAGGATTGTGTATTTCTTGTTGGCTGAGCTTGGCATGGCTACTTCTGTGTCAATTGTGTGTTTTTATTTTGTGCTGTCGTTAATGTTTCCAGAATAGTAACAAACCCAGGGGATAATGATTAAGATTTCACTCAGCAGAATCTGAAGTGAGACAAATATTAACAGATACAAGTGCAGACGTCAGCGGAGCAAAATGCAGCAGTCAATGAGGCTGTCACGTTAGCCAGGGCTGATAAGGACAAGTTGCAGGAACAGTTGCAGGGAACACTGGACTTGCAGGCCCACAAACTCTCAGATGCCCAGCGTGAAATTGAAATGTACCAAGAACAGTTACACCGACACCAGGAAAACCTACAGGTAACTTGGAATCAAAATCTTTTCTTTTCTTCTCCTTAAAATATTCTCCAAAGAAAGTGCTGGTAGTTGCATTTTTGGCATGAATTATTTTTCACAGAAGATAAAAATTTTAATTGTCAAACCTCACACAGCAAACAACTGCCGAGTTTGAGGAAGTGA
>NW_020869412.1:117269-122269 GCF_003789085.1 Penaeus vannamei | reverse complement strand
TCTTCTCCTCTCTTTTTTTCTTCACTCTCTCTTTCTCTCTTTCTCCTCTCTTCCCTCTCTTTTCTCTTTTCTCTTCTCTTTCTCTTTCTCTTCTCTTTCTCTTTCTCTTTCTCTTTCTCTCTCTCTCCTCTCTCTTCTCCTCTCTCTCTCCTCTCTCTCTCTCTCTCCTCTCCTCTCTCTTCTCTCTCTCTCTCTCTTCTCTCTCTCTCTCCCCTCCCTCCCACCCTCCTCCTTGTCCTCTCTCTTTCTGCCCTCTCCTCCCTCCTCCTCCTCCTCCCTTCTTCTCTCCCTGTCTCCTCTCTTCTCCTCTCTCCATCTCCTCTCTCTCTCTCTCTCATCTCTCACCTCCTCTTCTCCTCTCTCTCTCTCTCTCTTCTCTCTCTCTCTCTCTCTTCCTCATCTCTTCTCTCTCCTCCCTCTCCCTCCCCTCGCTCCTCTCCCTTCCCTCTCTTTCCTCTCTCACTCTCCTTCCTTCCTCCATCCCTCCTCCGCTCTTCCTCCCTACCTCTCTCCTCCCTCTCCCTCCCTCCTCCCTTCTCCCTCCTCCTCTCTCCCTCTCTCCTCTCTTCCCTTACGTCCCTCTCTTCCTTTCCCTCTCTCTCTTCTATTTTTTTAGGTCCTTGTCATGCTTCAATTGGGGATGCAAGAAGCTCATCTTGCATGCCTTTTGCTTCGTTGCAGAAGACTTGTTGCATCTGAGGCCAGTCCCTTGAATAGGCCTGCCCTTACATGATTTTTGTTGCTTGTGATAATTTATTTTCCGGGAAAGTACTTATGAATCCATGATATAAATATTCTTGGCTGTCAGAGTGAATTCTAATCTGTATTTACCCTCAAGAGCTCTCGTTTCGGCGAGATTAATAGCCTTTTTTCTCTTTCTCCCCTTGCTGGTGTCCGTCCAGAGCCGCCACACAAGATGTACTGCACGGCCGAGGTGGTCAGCAAGGAGTTCTGCCAAGCCAAGAAGGTAAGTTCCCCTGGCGACGCGGCCTCAGAACCCGGGGAGTGGCAGCGAAGGCCCGTGAAAAGGAAGCCGCCGTGAAAGATGGGTATTGCACGCGAGCTCCGGCGGCGGGGAAGTGAGACGTCAGGATGGGGGCTAATGGCGATTTGCATAATGACAGGGCTATGGGGTTGGTGTTCTAGCCCCTTCGTGTGATGATGCGGCGGCGGTACCTGGGCTTAGCGTTAGAGGGTGGTGTCCTTGGTAGCTGCTGTGGTCGAAGGAGGGGGGAGGGGGGGTTGGTCGCGTTCTCAGCGGCGCCCCGAGTCGAGGGGGAAGAAGGCAGGCGAGTGCTCTGACGGGGCGCGTCGCGGGGCGCGGGGCGAGAGGGTCGGGTCAGCAATCGTATTTCCAGCAATTTGGCGCCTCGTGTGAGCAGGTGTTTCTGACTCATGCGGGTGGGACGGGCGGCTAAGTGGTCGAGTGTAACGAGGTGTTTGATTACGCGTCGTTCTTCCCCCAGATTTAAAAGTGTAATTAAGTGATCTGCATAACACGTTTGCACGGCCCGGAGAAGACGTATTGTCGAGCGTCGCATTGGTAGCCATAGTCGCAGCCCCTCAGTAGTCCCGTGTCTCCGTAGCCCCGGCGAGTGTAGTTGGGTAGCCGGGCGGTCCGGGAAACAGGTTGGTCCGCCCTACCGAATGGCCCGTAAAACGCGGCGGTCAGTGCAGCCGGGCGGTCCGTATAGGCGAGGTCCGGTGGCCGCTTCCCCCAACAAATCTCAGCAGCGGGGGGATGGTGAGGGGGAGGAGGGAGGGGGAGCGGCCGTACTAGACTTGTCTCACCTGAGGGCTGGCTCGTGCCCCGCGCGCACGCACACACGCACTCACACACATGCTAGTACGCATACAAAACAAGCGCACGCATACACGCGTGTGACAGGGCGTGCATACACTTGCAGACTCGGCGAGTAAATACACACACACACACTCACATCACTCACTCATTCACTCACTCACACATCACACACTTTAGGTGTGTGTATATTACGGTATATATATATATGTGTGTGTGTGTGTGTGTGTGTGTGTGTATGTGTGTATGTGTGTGTGTGTGTAAGGAGAGAGAGAGAGACGCACGCACGCACACGCAAGGCGCCCCGTCGTTTTGTGCCTTATTATCCTACCCGTAGCTACCCGGAGCGACCTCCGGTCATGACAGGCGTAGAACACCTTGCTCCCCAAGGTCGAGGATCCTGTGGTGAGGGAACGAGCCGCTGACCCTTCCCGTCTATCGCGCCATCTCGGTCTCGACGCGTCTATCCAATCTGTAGCACGCGACAAGGCACGCCGTAGGTGGAAGGGGGGATGCTGTAGGATACGGATCATGCTGCAGGATGAAGTAGGATATGGATCGTGTTGGGGGATGCTGTAGGATACGGATCATGCTATGGGATGCTGTGGATACTATGCTGCAGGATGAAGTAGGATATGGATCATGCTACAGGTAGCTGTAGATACCCATCATGCGCAGGATATGTAGATATGGATCATGCTGCGGGATGTCGTTGGATACGGATCATGCTGCAGGATGAAGTAATATTATCGATGCTGTAGGATATGGATCGTGTTGGGGGATGCTGTAGGATACGGATCATGCTGCAGGATGAAGTAGGATGATTGGATTATGCTGCAGGATACGGATCATGCTGCGGGATGCTGTAGGATACCCATCATGCTACGGGTTGCTGTAGGATATGGACTATGCTGTGGGATGCTGTAGGATACGGATCATGCTGCCGGATGCTGTAGGAATTTCATCATGATACTTTGGGAATATCGATCTGTAGTAAAGGATACTGTGGGATACCGCATATTTGAACATGCTATAGGATACTCAATCATGCCTTGAGATGCTGCAGGATATTCACCATGCGTCATGTTACCGCGGGATACCGATCATATAATGAAGGATAACTGTGGGATATGGGTCAAACTTCGGGATAAGGATTCTACTTGTGTGAACTGATACTAAGCATGTTGGTTGGGGGCGCAGGTAGGCTATGGGGTGTCAGGGAAGGAAGGGCGAGGTAGGGGTGGGGGCTTACTGATAGAAGCAGCATTTTTTTTTGTGGGGGGGGGGGCGGGGCATAAAAGGGTGCGGTGGGAGATAGGGTGGATGAGAGGAGAGAAGGGAGAGAGAGAGGTGGGGGGGGAAGGGAGAGAGAGGGGGGAGGGGGAAGGAGAGAGAGAGGGGGAGGGGAAGGGAGAGAGAGAGAAAGAAGGAGAGGAAGGGGAAGGGAGAGAGAGAGAGAGATGGAGGGAAGGGAGAGAGGAGAGATGAAGGAGGGAGAGAGAGATAGGGAGGAGAGAGAGAGAGCAGGGAAGGGAGAGAGAGAGGAAGAGGAGAGAGACAGAGACAGAGAGAGAAGAGAAGGGAGAGAGGGAGGAGGGAAGGAGAGAGAGGTGGGAGGAGGGGAAGGGAGAGAGCGATGGGAGGAGGGGGAAGGGAGAGATATAGGGGGGAGGTGAAGGGAGAGAGAGGGAGAGGGGGACATATTGAATGTATGTATATAGAGAAGTGTGTGTGTGTGTGTGTTTGCGCGCGCGCATGAAAACGTACATACATATATATATATATATATATATATATATATATATATATATATATATATATATATATATATATATATATATTATATATACATACATATATACATATGTACGATTATAGTGTATATACATGCAGTGTTTGTATTATCTATACCACTGGTTTCACCATGTGGTGCGCACCCCCTAAGTGGGTGAGGGGGCGAAAGGCTACTGTGGGGGAATGAGGGGGGGGGGCGAATATTGATGAAGAGGGTAATTATTATATTTATAAATTATGGCGAGTTTTAAGGAACTTTGCTAAGAGAAAAGCGCAACCATCTATCAATTTTTTTTTTTTTTCTGATATTTATTGACTTGTGCCGACCATGCCAGTAAATTACAGTGTTTGATGAAGAAACGTGTAATTTAGGGGGGGGGGAATTAGAAAAAGTTAAAAAACAATGATCTATGAGGAGGAGAGGCAGGAGATACAGAAGGAGGAATCTCTCTCTCTCTCTCTCTCTCTCTCTCTCTCTCTCTCTCTCTCTCTCTCTCTCGTCTCTCTCTCTCATCTCTCTCTCTCTCTCTCTCTCTCTCCCTCTCCCTCACTCTCACTCTCCACTCCTCCCCTCCGTCTCCTCTCCCTCTCCCTCTCTTCCACCTCTCCCTCTCCCTTCCTCTCCCTCTCCCTCTCTCTCCTCTCCTCCTCCCTCTCCCCTCTCCCCTCTCTCTCCCTCTCCCTCTCTCCCTCTATGTGTGTGTGTGTGAGTGTGAAGGCGAGACGTGAAAGAAAGGGGAACGGAGAAATGAATGAATGAACAGGAGAAACAGAAACAGAGAGAGAGAGAGAGCTTGAGAAGAAGCAGAGAGAAATGTAGACCAGCATAATCGCAACGGGGTTAGACTTGAACCGTATTCAGTTGACACATGTAGAAGAGCTGTGAATGCGAATGAATAAATGAATATCTTCACCGTACAAGGAAGACTTATTTAAAACCGGTGTCGAATATATATCTTTCCTCAGACGAACATGCAGATTAGTTTCAGAGGAAGATGTATGTATATGTATATGTATATTCGAAGCCGGTTTGAATACACCCCTTGTATTGTGAAGTTATTCATTCTCATTCACTGCCTTTTGGGTAGGGTTTTTTTCACCAACGGGGTAAATTTCAGGACTCCCTGTTGGGAAAAAGTATGTTTTAGTGATGGCCGGGGGGGGGGGGGGGGGGTAGAATGTAATAGATTCCTCGTCAAGAAAGAGATCTTCATGGAGTGATAGAATTTTATACAAGTATGCTATACAAACAAAATCTATATTTTAATCGGAGTGGGTGATATTACATAAAATCTAGAAAGAGTAAGATGGATGGAAGATAAGTTGAGAGATGATTTGGAGAAGAGGATAGACAAGGGAGAGGGAGAGAGGAGAGAGGAGAAGAGAGAGAGAGGAGAGAGAGAGG
>NW_020869412.1:105368-115368 GCF_003789085.1 Penaeus vannamei | reverse complement strand
CTCTCCTCTCTCTCTCTCTCTCTCCATCTCCTCCCTCTCTCTCTCTCCTCCCCACCTCTCTCTCTCTTCCCCCCCCTCTCTCTCCCCCCTCTCTCTCCCTCTCCCTCTCTCTCTCCCCGCACCCCATCCCTCTCTCCCCCCCCCCCTCCCTCCTCCCCTCTCCCCCTCTCTCTCGCCCATCCCACCCACACATACACGAAGCACTCGAAGTCCCATCTGCCTTAACGCCGCAAATTGAATCATCGCCCACAAATTCGGGTCAAGATAAGGGGAAACGAGATAGCCCTCTATTGGCCCGAGTAGACTTAGTTCGGTTGTCTTCATTAGGCGAGTAGGTGACAGATGGTGACTTTGAGGGGAGGGGCGAGGAGGGGAGGGGGTGAGGGGGGGGAGGGAGGGGGTGAGGATTAGGGGATGAGAGGGAAGGGGAGGGAGTGAGGGTGAGGAGTGGGGTGAGGGGGTGGGGAGGGGAGGGGTGAGGGGAGAAGGGGGGAAGGGAATGAGGGTGAGAGGGTGAAGGGATGGAGGAAGGGGGAGGAGGAAGGGGGAAGGGGGAAGGGGGAGCGGGATGGGGGAAGAGGATGAGGATTAGGGGGTGAGGGAGGAAGGGGGAAGGAGGAAGGGGGGAAGGGAATGAGGGTGAGAGGGTGAAGGGAAGGGAAAGGGAGAGGAGGGGGTGAGGGAAGGGATGGAGGAGGGGAGGAGTAATGGGGGAAGGGAAAGGGGTGAGGGGGTGAAGGGAAGGGAAGGGGGGGAGAGTGATGGGGGAAGGGAATGAATGGGAGGGGGTGAGAGGCATAAAGGTGAAGGGGTAGGAAGGAGAGTAATGGGGGAAGGGGGAAGAGGAGGAAAAGGGGAAAAGGGAGAAAGAGGAAAAGGGGGAATAGGGAATAGGGAAAAGGGAGAAAGGGGAAGGGAGATGGGGAAAGAGGTGAGAATGAGGGTGTTAATAGTATTGGTATAGATTTAGGGGGGGGGGGAGGGGGAGGGTTAGATAGAAAAGAGATAAGTGTATAATAGGGATGGTATTCCTTGCGTGTGTGTCTGTCTGTGTGTCATACGAAAGGACATCGCATTAACTCCATACTTTATATACATCCATACAAAAAAAGAAAAAAAAAACATTAAAAAACCTAAAAGACAGAACAGAAATTTCCCGCCAAGTAAATAAATAGATAAACAGACACCAATGAAAATAGAAAAAAAAACTAAAAGAAGATTAAAAAGGAAAAACAAACGCAACGTCAACAAAAGAAAGAAAATTACTAACCAAAGATTAAAATGAAAAAAACAAACAAACAACCACAGCGTCAACAAAAGAAAGAAAATTACAAAGGAAAGATAATAATGAAAAAAACAAACAAACAAACGCAACGTTAACAAAAAAAAGAAAATTACTAAAAAAAAAGATTAAAAAGGAAAAACAAACAAAGAAACGCAACATCAACAAAGGAAAGACAATTACAAAAAGAATATTTAAGAAGAAGAAGAAACCAACACCAGATACACTCACTCGCATCGACCGGGCGCTCTCGCACGCACGCACGTCGGGTCTCTTCGCCGCCCGCCGAAAGGGAGCGTCGCCTCTCGGGGACGGACAGCTCTCTCTCTATCTCTATCTGTCTATCTATTTATCTCTCTCTTTCTCTCTCTCTCTCTCTCTCTCTCTCTCTCTCTCTCTCTTTCTGTCTGTCTGTCTGTCTCTCTCTCTCTGTCTATCTCTCTATCTCTCTTTCTCTTTCTGTCGGTCTCTTTCTGTTGGTCTCTCGTTCTGTCTCTTTCTGTCGGTCTCTTGTTCTCTCTGTCTCTCTCTCTCTTTCTGTCGGTCTCTTGTCTGTCTGTCTGTCTCTCTCTGTTCTGTCGGTCTCTTGTTCTCTCCTCTCTCGTCGGTCTCTCGTTCTGTCTCTTTCTGTCGGTCTCTTGCTCTCTCTGCCTCTCTCTTTCTCTCTATCTATCTCTCTCTCTCTTTCTGTCGGTCTCTCGTTCTGTCTCTTTCTGTCGGTCTCTTGTTCTCTCTGTCTCTCTTTCTCTATCTATCTATCTGTCTCTATCTATCTCTATTTCTCTCTCTTTCTGTCGGTCTCTCGTTCGTCTTCTCTCTCTTTCTCTCTCCCCCCCCTCTCTCACTATTTCTGTCGGTCTCTCGTTCTCTCTCTCTCTCTCGTTGTCTATCTCTTTTCTATCTCTGTGTCTCCCTTTCCCCCTTTTCCTTCTTTTCTCTCTCTCTCTCTCTCTCTCTCTCTCACACACACCACACTCACTCTCACTCTCTCTCTTGTTTCTGTCGTCTCTCGTTTTCTCTTCTCTCTCTCTCTCTCTCTCTCTCTCTCTCTCTCTCTCTCTCTCTCCTCTCTCTCTCCCTCCTCTCTCTCCCTCTCCCTCTCCCTCTCCTCTCTCTCCTCTCCCTCTCTCTCTCTCTCTCTCTCTCTCTCTCTCTCTCTCTCTCTCTCTCTCCCTCTCTCTCTCTCCGGTCCCTCTCGCTCTCACTTCGGGCCTCTCTGACACCAAAAGGGGGAACATTACCTCCCATTCCCCGAGCGGAAAGACAGACAGCTGATGATTGGGCCAAAACAGCTGACGCCTGTGTTTGATCTGTGTCCGTGTGAGGTTTCTTGATACGTATCGGCGTCCTTCGGCGTGCCTTTGTGTCCGCTGTGTGCCGTACTTTAAGAGGAGGGGGTGGGGGAGGGGTGAGTGGGGTGGGGGGTTTGAGGGGAAGGTGGGGAGGGGGTTTTGAGGTGGGTGGGTGTGGGGGCTTGAGGGGGTGGGGAGGGGGGCTTGAGGGGGGAGGGGGAGGGAGCTTGAGGGGGTGGGGGGGAAGAGTGTATTCACATATACGGGATAGATTCTGTTTGTTTGTTTGGCTGTGTTAATGGCCTTTGGTGATTGGCTTGTTGGAGTTTTCGCTTATTTAAGAAAATGGTTTGGTGTACTTTTTTTTATTATGTTTTGTTTTTGTTTTTAGAAGTGTTTAAGTGAATATTTTCATTTATGAGAATTTATGAAAATAGTTTGATGTTAATATTTTTTGTTTTTAGTTTTTAGTTCTTAAGTGAATACTTTTATTCATGAAAATGTATGAAAATGGTTTGATATGAGTACTTTTTAAGAGGAATATTTTTTGTGAGCATTTATTGTTTATAGAGATCCAGTAATCGTTGTCTGGCTCCTTGAACTGTTTATGACAACTGGTTTGTTTGTATTTTCGTAATTTTGATAGAATGATTTGACGCTTGTGTGTGATTTGTTGTACTAAGATGAACAGTTTATGTGAATATCAACATTATAAAAAAACACACATACACACACACACACACACACACGCACACAGACGCACATACATACACACACACACACACACACACACACACACATATACACACATACTCATCTCCCCCTCTCTCCTACCTCACTCATCTCTCCCTCTCCTCTCTTCCTCATCTCCCCCTTTCTCCTTCACTCATGTCTCCCTCTCTCCCCCTCACTCATCCCTCCCTCTCTCCTCCCTCACTCATGTCTCCCCTCTCTCCCTCCCTCATTCCCTCATCTCCCTCCCTCATCCCCCTCTCTCCTCCCTCACTCATGTCTCCCCCTCTCCTCCCGCAGCCGGACTTCTCCAACACAGCCTCCGCCACCGCCGCCGCGCCCGCCCTTCCGACGATGCATCCCCGCCCATCCTGCTCCAGCGCCTCCGCCGCCGCCCTCGCCGCCCTCATGCTCATATTCCTGGCCTCGCCGCCCGCCGCCCACGCCAAGCGGTTCGACTGTCAGATGTTCTGCCGCACGACGGGCTTCAGCGGCATGGTGGGCGGCTGCAGGTGCTCCTTCACGCTCTTCACCGCCAAGCGCGCCGTCAGGTGGGTGCTCGGAAGGGGAATGGGATGGGGGAAGGGGGAGGGGAGAGGGAGGGGATGAGGAAGGGAAGGGGGGGGGGTGCGGAAGGGGAAGGGGAGAGAGAGGGGGAGGGGGAAGGGAGGGGGGATGAGGAAGGGAAGGGGGGGGGTTGAGGAAGGAATAGGGAAGGGGGGAAGGGGTGAGGGGTGAGGAAGGGTGAAGGAAAGGGGGAGGGGAAGGGGGAAAGGAGGGAAGGCTGGAAGGGGTGAAGGAATGGAAAGGGGTGATGGAAAAGGAAGGGGGAGGGGTAAGGGAAAGAGGGAAGGGAATGGGAAGAAGGGAAAAGGGTGAGGGGAAAAGGGGAATGGGTGAGGGAAGGAACTGAGAAGGGGGTGAGGGGAATGGGAATGGAGGAAGGGGTGAGTGGTTGTCCAGTAAATGGTTGTTGAATTACCTGAATAGATTAGAAAGAATCTCAACTAAACTAGACCTGCTCTTTCACAAAAACAAACAAACAAAGCTAATCATTCTCCTTGACAAAAAAAACTAAACTAAACTAAATTTCACAAAAATAAGAAATAACAACAAACAACCAACAAAAAAGTAAAATAAAAAGAAATAAAATAATAGAATAGATAAACAAATAAAACAGAAATTAAAATAGAAATCAAACCCCCCTGAGACGATGCCTGACCCCCCCGCCCCCCCGCAGAGACCACAACAGCGTGCCCGGCGAGGCTGACCCCTACTACGCGGCCGCCGACGTGCCCGAGGGTAGCCTGACTGACCTCCTGCGCCTGGCCAGGGAGACCCACGAGACCTACTCCCGTGACGACGCCTCCTCCTCCTCCTCCTCCTCCTCCTCCTCGGCCGTCGAGCCCTCCTCCTCGAACGCCCGCGTCGAGGATGTGCCCAAGAACCACCCCGTGCGTCTCCTGGTTCGGTCCACCGCCTCTCCTCGCGTCCTCGGCTCTTCCTCCTCCTCCTCCTCCTCCTCCGCCGCCGCCGTCAACAGGCTCAGTCGCTCCCCCGCCCCCCAGATGCTAAGCAAGAGGAAGGAGTTCGAGCAGGACCTTGACAACGGCGACACCAGCGACTACTTGAGGTTGCCATACTAAACTCACAATTTAAAAACACTCGCTCTTCTCTTTTACTGGATTCAAAAGTTCTCTTCTCTTCTCTTCTCTTCTCTCTCTCTCTCTCTCTCTCTCTCTCTCTCTCTCTCTCTCTCTCTCTCTCTCTCTCTCTCTCTCTCTCTCTCTCTCTCCTTCTCCTTTCTCCCTCTTCACCTCTCCCCGACACACACTGCCGACACCATCTTTCCGCATAATAAACTAAGATGTCCACCGGGATCCTCTCAAGGAGTGACTGGCAAGAAAAAAAAAAAAAAAAAAAAAAAACTTGCAAATTCCACACAGGTTTATTCCGATACAGTCACAAATATTATACTGTTGAACGTTACTCTACAATGTAATACATAATTAGCCATTATATAGTTAATATATACAGCGTATATATATATATATATATATATATATATATATATATATATATATATATATATATATATATATATATATATATATATATAATATATATGTCTATATATTTGTATATGTAGAGCATATACACCAAGTATTTATAGAAATAAAGCATCTTATTTAGGCTTCCCATACTAACATTAGATGAAAAAAATTATATATACATATATATATATATAATGTACGGTACTGTATCTGCATATCCTGTACTGAAGTCACTCTTGCAAGAACAGGACGTCTAGTGCATTTAATATCTTCGTGAATAAAACTTGACTTATTTCAACTTGGCCGCATTTTGTTTTGCCTCGCACGCACTTTTTGGAGTGGGGGTTGGGGGGGGTAGGGGAGGGGGAGGAAAGGGGAGAGGGGGAGAGGGGAGGTCAAAGACAACTCGTAGAAGAAGAAGGAAGAAGAAAAAAAAGACAAACAGGATAGAAGTGAAGAAAAAGTTATAGATTATTGGGTAGAGGAATTCTTGGTTGTTTAAGACAGAAAGAAGTATTTGGTTTCTTATAAAATCTTAATTTTTTTTCTCTCTCTCTTTTTATTTTTTATTTTTTTTGCGAATTACATCTAGACACTCTACACCCAAATATATCTAAATATTCCAAACTCCTTTCTACAACTTCTAAGCCCAAATTTCTCGATCTAAAGCCAAATTTACTGTCTATAATATTGTTTATAAACCTTTAGAACCCAAATTTGCATTCTAACCCCAAACAAGAACCCTTTTGAGTAAAAGACTGCAGGTAATTGACAGGGACACTGCTTTTAGTCACCTTACCATCGTTCTTTTGTACTCTTAGTGTAATTTTTTCCATGTCAGCTTATTCATGTTTTTTTTTTTTTTTTTTTTTTATCCTTTATCATTATTTTAATCTACTTCGTTATTATTAGCATTATGATTTTATTAACATCTTTGTTGTGATTATTACCTATTTCTATTGCTTTGTTGATTGTGTTTTAAATATATTTTGCTTGATTACCGATTCTAAAAAATACAAAGGAATATAGACTATATATATATATATATCATAATAGTACTTTATTTTTCATCTTTATGAGATCGATCCCCGATTAACTGTTTTTTTATTACTATTATTATTATTATTATTATTATATTTATTTATTTATTTATTTTTTATCAAGGCTGAATCATTAAAGTGATTAACCATAGTTCCTAAAATTCTAATCTATCTGATCATCAGAACAATCATCCTTATTATTCTTAGCGTCTTTTCAACTATTCATTGCAGTTGTTGGCTCTATGTTATTATTATTATTATAACTCAAATATAATACCAATTAAATGTAAATAACTAACGATGCTGCAATGAATATGATAGATTTTGTTTTAATGAAATAATTCTTATCCTTTGCTTCGTTAAAGTAGGAGCGACTATCATATTATAGAGAGAAATAAAAATAATTAACGCATTCGTACAAATTATATTAACACAGGTAGTTATTTTCCCCTTTATTGTAGGTGTTGGTCAGACTCACATAATAAATTTAACACTCCATATATATATATATATATACATACTATTATCTTTTTTTTTTCTTTTAATATCGCTCTTTATCGTATTCTGCGTTTGAGGTCGTTAGTCTAACAGGTTTTAATAAGTTGCCTTTTTAATGATATGACCAGCTTTTAGACTTAGGTGATAATTAGTACTACCATAATTACGTGGTGAAGAATACCCGTTTTCTGTCCCAGTTTTTTGGAGGGTAGACACTTTTATATCTCAACTCGACGTTTGAAACTTATATATCCAATGTATTACCACTTTCTTTTTTTTTTTTAATAACCCGCGCTAGGAATAACTGGGACAGAAAAAATATATATATAATTGATTTTCTTACATACTTACGTTCAGTGACTCAGGGACAGCGGAGGAAATTCTTTATTTTGATGCGAAAAGGAGTTTATACAATCTGGGCATTCGAGTGTAAAATCTGTCATTATAGCTGTTAATTGATTTTTAAAAATTCTAGCTATAGTGACAAACACAAAGAGACCGATATTGAAATCTTGTATCAAACCATGATTAATCTGCAAGCTTACCTGCCCGTCATTCAAATTATTACCTGGTATTTGATTTTGAGGTAGAAGCCTTCAAGACCTCGCTGTGTGAGCCAATTTCGCACTAACGACCAAGTACAGAAGGCTGAAAATTCAATACCAGTCGTAGAGGATGACGGTCACTTCATATATGAAATATCTACTGAAATTTGTTCATGCTTAGTTGTGCTTTATAGTATCGGAATAAAACACACACACACACACACACACACACACACACACACACAACACACACACACAGACTCACACACACACAATCACAGACACACACACACACACACAACAATCACACACACACACACACAGACCACACACACACACAGAAAGACAAGAACGCAGACACAGAACACACACACACACAACACACACACACACACACACACACCACACACACATCCATCCCAGGTCCCTGAACTGTTCACTTCCTACTCGTAAGTTCAATTATTCCTGTGTAGGATAATTTATACATTCACAGAGGCTGGTTTAAAAAGAAAAAAATACTAACGAAATAATTATTTTGTAAACACCTTTTAGTTTATACGGTGAAGCGGAAATCTGGTCATATCCAAGAAACAGTTTTCTTTTTATGTACACTTATCAACTCATTCTTTTTTTTTTAATTAAGTTTATTTGGTATAAGGGATGTGGGGAGGGAGAGGGGGATCAAAATTCATTACGTCTATGGCAGCGCAACAGTACTTTCCTAATGGATAAATTAAGTAATGTGGAAAAAAAACAACATTTTTTTCCTCCAAGATCAAATACACAAGTTTCTCTAATATTAAGAAGAATATATAGATAAAATGTTAACTCTTTATCTTTTTAATTGGTTATTGATTCAGTATAGATCAAAGTGTATCATTGTTGGGAAAATCAATAAAAGATCTGATGGACTATATATCTTTTTATTTTCTCCAGTGATCTGAATACTTCTTTCTGTTACACGAAAAAAATAAAAATAAAAATAAAAAAATAATAATGATTAGGTACCGTTGGTGTGAAATTGTTATTGTATTTATATGTGAGGGTTTTAGTCTGTTCTGTAAATAATGTTTGTATGACTCTCTCAGTCTGTGTTTGTCTCTCTGCTGCCCCCCCCTTCTCTCTTTCTGTCTCTTTTTCTGTCTGTCTGTCTGTCTTTTTCCCTCCCCTTTATCTCCCCTCTCTCCCCTCTCTCTTTCTGTCTATCTGTCTGCCTCTCTCTCTCTTTCTTTCTCTTTCTCTTTCTCCCCCCTCCCTCTCTCCCTCCCCCCCCCTCTCTCTCTCTCTCTCTCTCTCTCTCTCTCTCTCTTCTCTCTCTCTCTCTCTCTCTCTCTCTCTCTCTCTCTCTCTCTCTCTCTCTTCCTCCCTCTTCTCCTCCACTCCATTTCCTTTCCCTCCCCCTCCCCTCTTTCTCTTTCTCTCTCCTTCCCTCCCACCCCCCTCACAAAAGACTAAAAAGAAAACCTAAAAGAAAAATGTAGTATGAATAAAGATAACAATATATTGGCTAACACATAAATGATAACATCGACTATGGGTATATATAAAAAAGAAAACAATGGAGTAACAATATCCGTTCTAACAATAATCACGAAGGTATGAGAACGAAGATGGTGTTGATGATAACAACAACAATAACAACTAGAGTAATAATAATAATAATGATAAATAACAACCCCTCCTGTCCAATAATCACGAAGGTATGAGAACGAAGATGGTACTGATGATAACAACAACAATAACAACTAGAGTAATAATAATAATAAGGATAAATAACAACCACTTCCTGACCAATAATCACGAAGGTATGAGAACGAAGATGGTACTGATGATAACAACAACAATAACAACTAGAGTAATGATAATAACAATGATGAATAACAACCCTTCCTGACCAGGACTCGAACCTCGGCCATTCCAGGTATGCCAGAAGGACCGGTGCTGAACCAACGATACCACACGACACACAAAGTAATGGAGAAATACCATTTTTTTTTTTCCTCCGCGATCAAAGACACAAATTTCTCTAATACCAAGAAGACAAATATATAGATACGTGCAACTAGGATCTAACTAGCTCCATAGATATTGCCTATCTACGCATACTAGAGTAGTGATGGTTCTACACAAACTCCACCCTGGGCACTCGGTGGAAATAGATAAAGAAATTCAAATCCTAAGTTATATATATCAAATTCATGAAAAGGTATTTATGAAAGATGGAATAATCACATCAACGCGCCGCTGGATTATTCCATAAATGATAACAGTAATGATTATCATTCTGATAACAATGATAACAATAAAAGCAATACTGATAGTAATAGAAAATGATAATAAGGAATGTAATAGTAATAACAATAATGAGAAAAATAAGAACAATCATTATGGTAATAGTAATAACAATAATAGAAATGATGATAATGAAGGGAAGAAAAACAGTAATGATCATAAAAAATGATGGTTATAACGAAAATAATAGCCATGATAACAAAAACAATCAGTAAGATGATAATAACGAAAATAGTAACAACAACAACAATGATAACAGTAATGA
>NW_020869412.1:82500-105268 GCF_003789085.1 Penaeus vannamei | reverse complement strand
CCCTTCCCTTCCCCTTCCTTATCCCCCCCCCTCCCGGCCAGAGCTCCCCTGCGCGGCGCCCTGCGTCGTATTCGATGCGGCCCTCTGAGCCTCCTCGCGCCCCTCCTCGCCGAGGTCGCTGACGAGGGCGGCTCAGGAGCTCGCGGTGGAGGGCCCGAGGCCCGCCCCGCGCGCTGGCCGTCGGGTCAGACGCCTCCTTCGTCTGTCCTGTCGAAGGGGCTTTCTTCCTGCAAGGAGAGTGGGCTGGCTTGATTCGTATTCAAGTACACAAAAAGCACTAGCACGCCGCCGCGCGCACACCACAAACACACCACACACACACACACACACACACACACAACACGCACGCACGCACGCACCACGCACCACGCAACACACACACACACACACACACACAACACACACACACACACACACACACACAACACACACACACACACACACAACACACACACACACACACACGCACACACACGCACACACGACGCACACACACGCACACACACACACACACACACACACACACACACACACACACACACACACACACTCACACCTCTCTCTCTCTTCTCTCTCTCTCTCTCGTCTCTCTTCTCTCGTCTCTCTCTCTCTCTCTCTCCTCTCTTCTTGTCTCTCCCTCTGTCCCCTTCTCTCTCCTTGTTCTTCTCTCTCTCCTCTCTCTCTCTCTCTCTCTCTCTCTCTCTCTCTCTCTCTCTCTCTCTCTCTCTCTCTCTCTCTCTCTCTCTCTCTTCTCTCTCCTCTCTCTCTCTCAGTTACACTTGCATATGCAAACACACTCATAAACGGCAGACAGACAAGCACACAAACGCCCCCTCCCCCCCTTTCCTAGGCTCTGTCCTGCAATCGGCCCCGTTATGCCCCCAGCCCCAGTTTTTCTCCCCCGTCGGCCTGGCCTGGTATTTCAAAGATGCAAAACCTGCAACGCCTGCAATACGGGCTCTTTGCTTTTAAAGGCACGCGTCGTCGGATTTTTTTTTTTTTTCTTTTCGTTTTTATTATTGTTTATTTTTGTTATTATTATTATTTTCGTTGTCGTATTGTTCTTTCTTGTTTATTGAGTAAGTTCTATTCTTGCTTTTTTTTCTTCTCAGTTCTTCGCTTTTTTTTTTCCTTTTTCTTTTTATATCCTTCTTTGTTGGTTTTTTTCACTTTTCTTTCATTTTTTTCTCTCCATCCTTCGTCTTCTCGCCTTTAATTCTCGCTCCTTTGCTATTTTGTATTAGCGTCTCTTTTCTCTTCTTTTTCTTTTCTTTTTTAATCTCCATTTCTTCATTTTTCTGTTTTTCTCTCATCTTTTTGCCTCTCTCTCTCTCTCTCTCTCTCATCTCTCTGCTCTCCTTTCTCCTCTCTCCCTCTCTCTCTCTCTCTCTTCTCTCTCTCTCCTCTCCTCCCTCTTTCCCCCCCCTCTCCTCTCTCCTCTCCCTCCCTCTCCCTCCCTCCCTCCCCCTTCCCTCTCCCTCCTCTCCCTCCCCTCTCTTCTCCTCTCTTCCCTCTCCCTCTCTCTCTTCCTTCTTCCCTCTCCCTCTCCTCCCCCTCCCCTCCCCCCTCCCTCTCCTCTCCCTCCCTCCCTCCCCTCCCCTCCCTCCTTCCCGTCTCATCTTCTCTCTTCTCTCTCTCTCTCTCTCTCTCTTCTCTCCTCTCTCTCTCTCTCTCTCTCTCCTCTCTCTCTCTCTCTCTCTCTCTCTCTCTCCCTCTCCTCTCTTCCCTCTCCCTCTCCCTCTCTCTCCCTCTCTCTCCCTCTCCCTCCCTCCCTCCCTCCTCCCCTCTCTCTCTCTCTCTCTCTCTCTCTCTCTCTCTCTTCTCTCCTCTCTCTCTCTCTCTCTCTCTCTCTCTCTCTCTCTCTCTCTTCTCTCTCTCTCTCTCCCTCTCTTCCCTCTCTCTCTCCTTCTATCTCTCTCTCTCTCTCGCCATTCTCATCCTCAAAAGCCGAGAAGATTAACACGTCTCGGGGGATAAGAAGCGGCTTCGAACTTGTTTCCGTGATTGAGGAGACGGGCGAGCGCGTCTTTCAGGGCAGGAGAGGGCGAGAGGGAGAGAGGGAGAGGGTGAGGGAAGGTGTGAGAGGGAGAGGAGAGGGTGAGGGAGGGTGTGGAGGGAGGAGAGGTGATGTGGGAGGGAGAGAGTGTGTGAGGGAGAGAGTTGAAGGGAGACGGTGGAGGAGGGTGTGGGTGAGGGAGGGTATGGTGGCTGAGGGTGAGGGGGAGGGAGAGGGTATGTGGAGGGAGGAAAGGGTGAGGGAGGGGTGGAGGGTGGGGTGGTGTGTGGAGGGAGGTTGAGGGAGGAGGGTGTGGGGGAGGGAGAGGGTTGGTGGAGGGGGGGGGAATTGGGAGGTGTGGAGGGAGAGGGAGGTGAGGGTGTGGGGTGAGGGAGAGGTGTGGAGGGAGGGTGTGGGTAGGGAGAGGAGAAATAGTGTTTATATATATATATATATATATATATATATATATATATATATATTTATATATATATATATATATATGTGTGTGTGTGTGTTGTGTTGTGTGTGTGCGTGTCCGTGTGCGTGTGTGTGTGTGTGTGTGTGTAGTGTTGTGAGCGTTTGCGTGTTTGTGTGTGTGTGTGCGTGTGCGTGTGTGTGTGTGTGTGTGGCGCATGTTTCGAGGGCGTTTATTCATGTGTACTTATAACGGCGTTGTATACGAGAATATATATACTTATTTCGACTTTGGTTTTCACGTAACTAGCGAACGAGGTGACGTCATCAAGAGACCCGGATGATGAGTGTGTGTGAGTTACCAACTTTTTTTCCCTACGTTTCCTCTATTTTTTTTTTCTTTTCTTTCTTTCTTCTTTTCTTTCTTTTTTTTTGAGGGTAGTCTGGAAGCGTGTCTCTCTCTCTCTCTCTCTCTCTCTCTCTCTCTCTCTCTCTCTCTCTCTCTTCTCTCTCTCTCTCTCTCTCTCTCTCTCTCTCTCTCTCTCTCCTCTCTCTTCTCTCTCTCTCTCTCTCTCTCTCTCTCTCTCTCTTCTCTCTCTCTCTCTCTCTCTCTCTCTCTCTCTCTCTCTCTCTCTCTCTCTCTCTCTCTCTCTCTCTCTCATTTTTTTCTAGTGTTATCCGCATTTTTCTCTCTTCCGCAAGTCCTGCCGGATGTTTATTCTTTTTTCACTTTCTTCCGGTTTCGTTTATTTTCCTTTTTTTTTAATTCGTTTTCTTTTGTTTACTTTCTTTTTCGTTTTCTTTTTCCTTATTGTCTTCGTGTCCTTCGTTGTCTTTTTCTTTTCTTTTTTTTTTTATTCATGTTTTCTTTTTCATTTCTCTTTTCCGTTTCTAATTTTTGGCGGGAAATTAACACCAGCCTCGTTCGAAACTATCCAAAATTCTTCTTACTCTTTCAAAATCAACTAAAGTCATAGAGAGATTTGCGTAATATCACGTGCCACATTTATATAAAGAAAAAAATGTCTATAAGATTAAAACTTATCTTTGGTGTCCATACTATCAGAAATAATCGTAAGGTTAAACTTGCCGGTTTTGTGCCGACTTCATTCAAAATATTGATAATGCGGAATTTGAAAGTGTAAGGTTAACGTTTTATTTTGTATACACATGAGATAACAAGTGAAGTAAGAGTGGCCATGAAAATAAGTTTCCGGATTAGTTAACAAAGAGGAAGTAAGTGTGTGAAAATCGTTTTTTCTCTTCTTTCTTTTCTCTCTCTCTCTCTTTTTCTCTCTTCTTTTTTGTACTTTGCTTAACTAGTAAAAAGAAAAGAAATTATGGGGATTGTATAATCTAATTTCGATTTTCTTTCTGTACCCGCATGTATTGATTAATGAAAAGGAAATAGAAAAAATACGATAGTTTAGTTTTACCCAAAATTAACAATCGAAAAGGGAAATGATATTGTATTTTGTCCAAATTAAGAAAGGGAAATAAGAGAATGACGACGTTATATCTTATCCAAATGAACCAACGAAGAAGAGAAAAGATAACAAAGTAACAAACAAGGAAAAGAAACGATGCTCTTGCGTTTTATCCCAAACAACCAACAAAGAAACGAAAAGATAATGTTCTTAGAAGAAGAAAAAAAGATGTAGAAAAAAAAAGTGCGGCGGCTGTGTACTGTATCCACAAAGAGGCGTCTGCTCTGCGTGGTCGGATCACCTGTACCCGCATCGAACGCCACGAGTCAGCTGGGGGGTGGGGGGGGGGGTGAGAGGGGGTGTCTGCCACATGCTCTCGGTTTCTCGGTGTTTGTGCGTGTGGTGTTGTGTGTGTGTGGTGTGTTGGGGGGGGGTGGGGTTATGTCTTTTCTGTCTGATTGTCTCTCATTCTCTTTTTTCTCTTTCTCTTCTCTTTCTCTCTCTCTCTCTTCTCTCTCTCTCTCTCTCTCTCTCTCTCTCTCTCTCTCTCTCTCTCTCTCTCTCTCTCTCTCTCTCTCTCTCTCTCTCTCTCTCTCTCTCTCTCTCTCTCTCTCTCTCATTCTCTTGTGTTGTTGTTGTTTCTCTTCTTCTTCTTCTTCTTCTTCCTTCTCCCTTCCTTCATCCCTTCCTTCCTTCCATCTATTTGTTTGTCTATCAATATATCTCCTAATCTCTTTCTTTGTTTATAATATTTGTCTCATTTCTCACCTCTCGCCCTCTTCTTATCTTGCTCTGTTTTTTCTTCTTCCTCCTTTTCCACTTCCCCTTGTTCTTCCCACACTCCTCCTCCTCCTTCCCCTTCCCTTTTCCTCTCATCCTAAACCCTTTCCTATCCTTCGTTTACTTCCGCCTTTTCCTTTCCTCCTTCACGACCCCCCCCTCCCACCCCACCCTTTCCCTCTCCCCATCCTTTACCTTTATCCCTCCTTTCGTTCCTCTCCTCTTCCTCCTCCTCATTCTCCTCTTCCTTCTCCTCCTTCGTCTTCTCTTTATCTCCTCCAACTCCTCCTCCTCCAACTCCTTTACCTTAATCCTTAATCCTACCCTTACCCTTACCCTTACCCTTAATCCTTAATCCTACCCTACCCCTACCCTTACCCTACCCCTACCCTTACCCTTACCCCTTACCCCCCCTTACCCTTACCCTACCCTTAAATACCCCTTACCCCCTTACCCCTTACCCCTTACCCTTAGCCTTCCTTGCCCCTGTAATACTACTGATTGATTTTAATTGGAGCGGCTCGAGAGACTGCTGGTGACGTCACACCTATAGGCCTAGGGGCGGTAAACGGCCAATTTTGAAACCGCCTGAACAGAGCTTTTGTGTGTGTGTGTGTGTGTGTGTGTGTGTGTGTGTGTGTGTGTGTGTGTGTGTGTGTGTGTGTGTGTGTGTGTGTGTGTGTGTGTGTGTGTATAGGTAGTGAGGGAAGAAGGGAAGTAGGGTGGTAGGTAGGTAGGTTGGTAGAGTAATAAGATTAGATAGAACGTTAGATAGATAGGTAGATAAGTAGATCGTAAGTTAGATAGATAGATAGAACGTAAGTTAGATAGATATAGATGTAGTAAGTTAGTAAGTAGTTAAAGAGTAGATAGATATGTAGGTAGGTAGTTAGTTAGGTAGAAGTAGAAGTTCGATAGGGACATGCATATATACACATATTCACATCTATGCACGTAGACATATATACATACACAATTAGATTTGTGTTTGGCCGTGGGCGCGCCGCGTGGGGACCCCGGGGCGCCGCTGGGGATCCTCGCGCCCCAAATGCGAACGTTTGGGGCGTGGGGTCGTAATGAGGAGCCGCGACCGCCAATCGGTAAGCTTCGAGAACAATCAGATAGTGGTTTTAACGTCATGATTTATTTCGGGGCCAAGATAGCGATATCCCACGGCGGTGATACAGGCGGGGACGAGCCGGGCGCTTGCTCGCGTTGGGTCGCGGGGGCCGAGAGAGGGAATTCCGCCCTTATGCCTTCGCGGCGTACGGGTGGGGTTGGCCTGCGCGTCGGGGAGGCTCATCGCTATGCAATATTTACCATTATGCAAAATCACGGCAGCGCGTTTAAGGGGGGGGGGGGAGGAGGGGGAGGGGGGGGGGGATGTGAGCGGATTATGAATGCAGGTCGCAGTTGAGGGTGGTTTGTGTGTGTGTGTGTGTGTGCGTGTGTGCGTGTGTGAGTTAGCATAATTTATGCTTGCTGTGTCTGTCGGACCAGATTTATACATCTATCCAAGCATGCATATCTGTATCGTCCTTATGTATGTATGTATGTGCGTGTGTGAATGTATATATGTATGTACGTACGCATGCGGGAGCTGCTCTAGGAAGTGGGAAGGGCACAGGATGACCTTGACTCGGGGAAGGAGGGACGGTGGGAAGGATAAAACGAAAAGTGGATGAGACGGGAGAGGGAGAGGGAGAGGGAAAGGGAGAGGGAAGGAAGCGGCAGGGGAAGACCGGTGGGAAAAGGAGGATGGGAGGGAAGAGGGAGGTTTGGTGGAAGCGAAGAGGGAGGTTTTGGTGAAAGAAAGAAGGGAGGGTTTGGTGAAAGAAAGAGGAAGAGGAGGTTTTGGTGAAAAGAAAGAGAAGAGGGAGGTTTTGGTGAAAGAAAGAGAAGAGGGAGGTTTGGTGAAAGAAGAAAGGGAGGTTTTGGTGAAAGAAAGAGAAAGAGGAGGTTTTGGGAAAGAAGAGAAGAGAAGAGAGGTTTTGGTGAAAGAAAGAGAAGAGGGAGGTTTTGGTGAAAGAAAGAGGAAAGGGAGGTTTTGGTGAAAGAAAGAGAAGAGGGAGGTTTTGGTGAAGGAAAGAGAAGAGGGAGGTTTTGGTGAAAGAAAGAGAAGAGGGAGGTTTTGGTGAAAGAAAGAGAAGAGGGAGGGTGAAAGAAAGAGAAAAGAGGGAGGTTTTGGTGAAAGAAAGAGAAGAGGGAGGTTTTGGTGAAAGAAAGAGGAAAGGGAGGTTTTGGTGAAAGAAAGAGAAGAGGGAGGTTTTGGTGAAAGAAAGAGAAAAGGGAGGTTTTGAGAAAGAAGAGGGAGGTTTTGGTGAAAGAAAGAAGAAAGGGAGGTTTGGGTGAAAGAAGAGAAGAGGGAGGTTTTGATGTGAAAGAAAAGAGAAGAGGGAGGTTTTGGTGAAAGAAAGAGAGAGGGAGGTTTTTGGTGAAGAAAGAGAAGAGGGAGGTTTGGGTGAAAAAAGAGAAGAGGGAGGAAGAAAGAAAAGAAGAAGGGAGGTTTTGGTGAAAAGAAGGAGAGAAGAAGAGGAGGTTTTGGTGAAGAAAGAGAAGAGGGAGGTTTGATGAAAGAAAGAGAAGAGGGAGGTTTTGTGAAAGAAAGAGAAAGGGAGGATTTGATGAAAGAAAGAGAAAGGGAGGTTTTGATTGAAAGAAAGAAAGGGAGGTTTTGGTGAAAGAAAGAGAAGAGGGAGGTTTTGGTGAAAGAAAGAGAAAAGGGAGGATTTGATGAAAGAAAGAGAAAAGGGAGGTTTTGTCTGAAAGAAGAAAGAGAAGGGAGGTTTTTTTGATGAAAGAAAGAAAAAGGGAGGTTTTTGAAAGAAGAAAGAAAGAAAGAGAAGAGGGAGGATTTGATGAAAAAGAAAGAAAGAGAAGAGGGGAGGTTTTGGTGAAAGAAAGAGAAGAGGGAGGTTTTGATGAAAGAAAGAGAAGAGGGAGGTTTTGGTGAAAGAAAGAGAAAAGGGAGGATTTGATGAAAGAAAGAGAAGCAGGGAGGTTTTGTGAAAGAAAGAGAAGAGGGAGGAGGTGAAAAGAAAGAGGAAAGGGAGGATTTGATAAAAAAACAGAAAAGGGAGGTTTATGATGAAAGAAAGAGAGAAAGGGAGGTTTTGATAAGAGTAAAAACAGAAACGGGAGGTTTTGATAAGAGAAACAGAAAAGGGAGATTCCGATAAACTAAACAGAAAATGGAGTTCACTAAAAGAAACAGAAGATAGAGTTTGATTTTAAAAATAGATAAAAAATAAAACCGAAGATAGTGTTTAATAAAATCGAAAATTCGAATTGAATCAACAAAACGGAAAATAAGTGTGATGAAAGATATAGAACATTCAATTCAACGAAAAAAAAAACAGAAAACAAACAGAAACAGGAAGATAAAGAGTCGAATGAAAGAAATTGGTTAAAAGAGTTTTTATAAAATAAATAAATAAAAAAACGAAAAAAAAAAACACATGCAACAGTGGTATAAAACAGAAAACAACAGAAACAGGAAGATAAAGACTCGAATGAAAGAAATAGGTTAAAAGAGTTCTTAATAAATAAATAAAAAAAAAAAACATGCAACAGTGGTATAAACAGAAAACAACAGAAACAGGAAGATAAAGAGTCGAATGAAAGAAATAGATTAAAAGAGTTCTTAAAAAATAAATAAATAAAAAAAACGAAAAAAAAAACACATGCAACAGTGGTATAAAAACAGAAAACAAACAGAAACAGGATGAAAGAAATAGGTTAAAAGAGTTCTTAATAGATAAATAAATAAATAAATAGATAAATAGAAATAAATAAATAAATAGATAAATAATAAAAATAAAACATGCAACAGTGGTCTTAATAGCCTCGAGGTTGAGTCTGAATGTCAACGAGCAGGGATGATCGTTGCAAAGACACTCGGTTAACGTAAGGCGCCTTTAACGACCTGGGGAAGGAACGACGCCAGCAACGACTGCATTTAATCAACAGCAACTGCTTTAATCTCATTAATTGATTAGGAATTTTATGAGCTTCTGCGATTGATATCTTCCGGCGAATAGTCATTTGGGGTTGATAAGGGGCCCGCGCGCGCTCGCTCAAGCGCTAAGGCCGCGCTCTCTCGGTTCGCTTCTTCCTTTTCTTCCTCTTCTTCTACTTCCTCCTCCTCTTCTTCGTACTCCTCGTCCTTGTCTTCTTCTTCTTCTTCTGCTCTTCTCTTCTTCTTCCTCGTACTCCTCGTCCTTGTCTTCTTTTTCTTTTTCTCTTCTCTTCTTCTTCTTGCTCCTGCGACCTTCCCCTCCTCCTCATCGTCTTCTTTATCTTTCTCGTCATCTCTTCTTCCCTCTTACTCCTCCTCTCTTCATCTTCATCTACTTCTCCTCCTGCTCTTCCTTTTCCTCTTCTTTTTTCTTCCTCTTCCTCTTCATCGCTACCTCCTCCGCCTCCGCCTCACACTCCTTCTCGTCGTTTTCCTCCTTCTCTTCCCTTTCTCCTCCTCTTCCTCCTCCTCCTCTTCATCTTCATCTACTTCTCCCCTCCTCTTCCTTTTCCGCTTCTTTTTCTTCCTCTTCCTCTTCATCGCTTACCTCCTCGCCTCCGCCTCACACTCCTTCTCGTCGTTTTCTTCCTTCCTCTTCCTCTTTCTCCTCCTCTTCCTCCTTCTCCTCTTCCTCTTCTCCTCCTCCTCTTTCTTCTTCCTCCTTATCTTCCTCTTCCTCTTTCACCTCTTCATCTCCTCCTCATCACTATCTCTTCCTTCTCCTCCTCTTCTTTTTCCTCCCTTGCATCTCTTCCTCCTCGTCTTCATGTTGTCTTCCTCTGTCTTTTCTTTCCTCCTTGCGTCGTCGCCTTCGTCCTTCTCTCCATTATTGTCATTCTTCTCCTTCACCTCCTCTTCCTCCTCCTCTTCTTCTTTTTCTTCTTCTTCATGTCTTCCTCCTTCGTCTTCTTCATCTCCTCCCTCCCTACCCCCTCTTCCTCCTCCTCCTCCACCACCCCTTTTTCTCCCACCTCCTCCCCCCTCTTCCTCCCACACTCCTTTCTACCTCCTACTTCCTCCTCCTCCTCCTCCTCCCCCTCCCCCTCCCCCCCTCCTCCTTCCTCCCCCTCTTCCTCCCACCTCCTCCTCCTTCCTCCACCCTTTCCTCCTACCCCTCCCTTTTCCTCCCCCCTCTTCCTTTTCCTCCCCCCTCTTTCTCCTCCTCCTCCTCCCCCCCTCTTCCTCCTACCTCCTCCTCCTCCTTCGCCGCCGAGATCTGTCGGGATCGGTTCCCCGCCATTATTACCATTATCCTTGGCATCAGCATGAGAGTAACCCTCGAAACATGTTCCGTCGTAGGATGATGACGGACCGGCTTATCCTTTGGGTCTGATGGGTTGGGGGTCTATTGGGTCTGCTAGGGTCTATTGGGGGTCTGCTAGGGTCTATTGGGTCTGCTAGGGTCTATTGGGGGCTATTGGGTCTGCTAGGTCTATTGGGTCTGCTAGGGTCTATTGGGGCTATTGGGGTCTGCTGGGTCTATTGGGGTCTATTGGATCTGCTAAGGTCTATTGGGTCTGCTAGGGTCTATTGGGGTCTGCTAGGGTTATTAGGTCTGGGGTGGACTATTGGGGTCTGGTGGGTCTCCTGGGTCTTATGGGGTCTGCTAGGGTCTGCTGGGTCTGCTAGTCGTCTGCTGAGCTGATGTCTGCTGAATTTTCTGGGTCTGCTGGCGTATGATGGATGTGCTTGGATGGTTGGTGGGTCCTGCTGGGGTCTGATCGGGTCTGGTTGAGGTTTACGGGTCTGCTGGCGTATGATTTTTGCTTATTGATTTTGTGGGGGGGGCTCTGATTGGTCTGCCGAATTATCTGGGTCTGATGGGTCAATCTATCGTCTGATGGTCTGTTTTTTTTATGTGATAGGTTAGTTATATGTATATATTTCCTTCTTTTTTTCGTTTACTTTTTTATTGATTTATTTTGGATGTATTTGCGTATGTGTTTATTATCGTCCTTTTTTGTTGTTGTCTCAAGGATTTTTTTTTTCTTTTTCTATTTTTGCGAGGGTTACCACATCGCAATATCGCTTTTCAGCCCCCCCAAAAAAAGAAAAACAAAAAAAGAACAAGAATAAAAAAAAAAAAAAGAAGAGAGAGAAAAAAAAGAGTAGACGCTAATAGGCTGTTTCGGCTGACAGGCCCATTAAGAGGAGTATATGGAAAGGGGGGGCCTCTGAATGTCAGCCATGCATAAGCACAGGCCATAAACAGCGACCGGGATGCTGGGATGATCGTCTGGAGGGGCCGGCGGGATGCCACGGGAGATGTGTGTATTAGAGGGAGGGAGGGGGAGGGATGGAGGGAGGTGGGAGGGTGTTGGGGGGGGATGGGAGGTGGGAGGGAGGGAATGGGGGGAGGGGGATGGATGGAGGGGGGAGAGGGATGGAAGGTGGGAGGTGGGAGGGATGGAAGGGGAGGGGATGGATGGGGGGAGAGGGATGGAGGGAGGTGGGAAGGGGATGGAAGGAGGAAGGAGGGATGGAAAGGGAGGAAGGAGGGAAGGTGGGGAGGGGAGGAGAAGGGAGATGGAGGAGGTGGAGGAGAGGAAGGACGGGGGAAGAGGGGAGGAGGAGAGAGAGACGGAGAAGAAAAAAAAATACATGTTGATAGTAATGGTAATAGTAATAAGACATGGAGGAGGAGCAGAAGGAGTAGAAGAAGAATTGGAGGACGTGGAAGAGTAACGGAGGAGGAGGAGGAAGAGAACAAAAATAACAACAACAGTATGGAGGAGGAGGAGGAAAGAGAAGAGAAGAAGGAGAGAGAAATCGAGAGAGAGAGAGAAAATCGAGAAGAGAGAGCATAGATCATAGAACGATGATATAAAAAAAAAGGTAGGAGGACAAGAGAGAATGAAAAAAAAATTGATAAGGCACGACATTCATCCTGATTGCATTCGGAGATCTGTCTGCATCGCCCTCGACTAACGATATGAGCGGGGACAGCAGGTCAGAATCAGCTGGGATGGACTGCTTGAGATTGGCAGGGAAGGGGAAGGGGGTGGGGGTGGGGGTGGGAGGGTGGGGAAGGGAGAAGAGGTGGAGATGAAGGTGGTGTGGGAGGAGAAAGGTAGGGAGATAGGGGGGGGGAAGGGGTTGGATGGGATTGGGGAAGGGGAAGGGGGGAGGTAGGGGGGGTGGGATTGGGGAAGGGGTTGGGATGGGATTGGGGAAGGGGAGGGGTAGGGAGTGGGGAAGGGGAGGGAGGTTGGGGTTGGGGAGGGGAGGGAGGTTGGGGTGGGGAAGGGGGAAGGAGGTAGGGGCTGGGAGGGATGGGATTGGGGAAGGGGTTGGGAGGGATGGGGAAGGGGAGGGAGATAAGGGGTAAGGGGAGCTAGGTAGGGGGTGGGGAAGGGGGAGAGAGGTTGGGAGTGGGGAAAGGGGAGGGAGATGGGGGATGGAGATGAAGTTGGGGTTGGAAGGGATGGGAAAGGATGGGAGGTAAGTGTGAGGAAGGGATAGGAAGGGATGGGGTTGAGGAAGGGGAAGGAGGTGGAGGATGGGGGGGTTAGGAGTGGAGTTGGGAGGGGAGGGGTCCTGAGGGGGATATAATAGAAGGGGGGTGGGGTGGGGGGGATATCAGGGGTATCTATCTGATGGGGCGTCGCGAGGAGCAGATTCCAAGCACTGGATTCTGGGCGGCGGGGTCTCGGAATGTGGGTCTCGCGGTCTCGTCGGCGGTTCGGTCTCTCGTCTTTGGCTCCGCGGTCTGCGTTTCTGGTTCGGTCTGGATTTGGGACTCGGGTCTTTCGAGTTGTTGGGTTCCGTGGTTCGGCCTCCATTCCCTCTTCCTCCTCCTCGTCTTCTTCGTCGTCTTCGTCGTCTGCCGTTCCTTCTTTTCCTCTTTCTCTCTCTCTCTCTCTCTCTCTCTCTCTCTCTCTCTCTCTCTCTCTCTCTCTCTCTCTCTCTCTCTCTCTCTCTCTCTCTCTCTCTCTCTCTCTCTCTCTCTCTCTCTCTCTCTTCTTCTTTTCTTCTTCTTCTCTCTTCTTCATTTGCCTCATCGTCGTGCGGCTCCTTTGTCGTTATCCTCACTCTTCTTCCTTCTCCTCTTCCTTCTCTCCTCTTACTCTTTATCCTCCTCTTTTCTTCCTCCCTCCTCCTCCTTCTTCCTCTCTCCTCCGTCTCCTCCTCCTCAGGGTCGCTTCCCTCCCCTCTGCCTCCTTCCTTCGCCTCCTTCGCCTCCTCGCCGCCTCCTTCAGTGCCTTCCGCGACCCCCTTCAGGATCCTCGCGCCCTTCGAGAGCGAGCGAGGGCGAGGCAGGACGGCCCAGCGGCTCGCGCTGCCCAACCCGAGGCCGGCTGATGAGTGTGCCATAGAGCGTAAACACAGGCATTAGCGGAAAGCCCGGCGTTTAGCGGACGCGCGCGGGATGTCTCTGTTTGAGTTCGGGCGTTTTTTTTTTTTTTTTTTTTTTTTTTTTTTTTTTTTTTCGTTCGGGTGTTTTATGGTCGTGTAGGGAAGGGGGGGACACCGTGGTGTGTGTATGTGTGTGGTGTGTGAGAGAGAGAGAGAGAGAGAGAGAGAGAGAGAGAGAGAGAGAGAGAGAGAGAGAGAGAGAGAGAGAGAGAGAGAGAGAGGGGGGGGGAGAGAGGGGAAAGAGAGGGAGAGAGAGAGAGAAGGGGAAAGAGAGAGAGAGTGTGTGTGAGAGGGAGATAGCGAGAGAGTGTGTATGTGTGAGCGTGTGTGTGTGTGTGTGTGCCTGTACGTGTTTATGCTCATTCATGGAATATATCTTGATATTCTAAGTCTTCGGCGTTGAAGGAGGACCTCCAAGAGCCCCTGACGCAGCTTAGTACCCGTTAAAGGCTCGGATGCGATGGCCAAAAAAGCCACCGCCATTTTCACGAAGAAAGACGAATCACAATACATTTTCGTTATCATTATATTATCATTATTGGCCGAAGCATAGACGAGAAATACGCGTCGGTGGGAGGCAGGCGAGCCCCCGATGCCCGCGCCGCCCGCCCGCCGCCCCGCCGTGGAGATAGAGGCGGCCGCCCGTGCCATAACTCGTAAACATGGTCATTATCGCCCCGACGGCACGGGAGTTACGGCTCGCGTGTTGCTGGCGTCGGGGGCGTCGAGGGCGTCGGCGACGGCGGTGGAAGCTCGCTCGACGCCGCTGTGACGTGTGGACGGCGCTCTATTGACCTCCCCGCGGCGAGAGTGGGCGAGGCGCGGGCGGCGGGGCTCAGCGTGGGTTCAATGGTTGTTGAATGGGCGGGCTGCACGGGCGGCGGTTGGGCGGGGCGGCCGAGCTGGCACGGAGGATGGATGAAGGACGGCAGGGCGGCGGGTGGATGACCGGGGAGCGGATGCAGAATGCCCGCCCGAGTTGGTGGATGAGGGAGGCGGATGGGCGGCCCGAGGGCGGCTGTAGCGGGCGGCAGGTGCGGCGGGGGACACCGACCCCGCCTGTGCTTGTACCGCCTCCCCGCCCACTTTTACAGCTGCCTCATTACGCCCACACGCCCTTGATTTATACCAAAAGCACCTGCTCGGAGGCCCTCTCCCTCTGCCCCTCCCACCCCCCCGCCCGCCCCTCCCTCCCTCCGCCCACCAGCCCTCCCCCCTCCCTCCCTCCCCCCGCCCTCGTGCCCTCCTACCCCCGCACCCGCCCACCCACCGGTCCGTGTGCAGTGATTTAGCCCCGAGGACACGGGTCCTGGCGAGGCAGGTTTGTGACGTATCCTGCCACCCAACCTCGCTCCTTCGGGGAAGACAACACGCCACTACGGACGCGGGGGAGGGGCGAGAGGGGGGAGGCGTAAGAGAGGGTAGAGGGGAAGGGGGAGCTAAGGGGAGGGTAGGGGAGAGGAGCAAAAGAGAGGGAAGGGAGGAGAGGAGGGTGAATGAAAGGAGGAGGAGAAGGCGGCAAGGGAGAGGGAGAGGGGGAGGGAGCGGGTCAGTCGTGCCCAGGGAGGAGGGAGGGGAGGTGGGTGAAGGAGCAGGTCGGACATCATGCTGGTATAGGGAGTAGATGATATCTCTTTATCTATGGCTAGAAGATGAGAACATGTTTTATTCATGAAGCTACGAGTTGCAAACATGTGTTCATCAGTGGGTACGGAGTGTAGACATGACCTGGTGACCAGTGGGTACAGACTGTAGATATGACCTGGTAACCACCATGATATGGTCTGTACCTGCTGGTTATGACATGGTGACTAGCAGGTATGGGTTAAAAACATGACCCAATGACTATCAATCATTAGACATGTCTTGGAGACTGTCATGTCTTGGAGGAGCGTAAGAGTCTCATGTGAGATCAAATGTTCACTTGTGACACAGGTGACCAGTACACTGACATGACTTGGATACCACGTTAATACGTACAACTATTGACATGACTTGGTATAACCTGGTCGTTAATACGTACAACTATTGACATGACTTGGTATAACCTGGTCGTTAATACGTACAACTATTGACATGACCTGTTGATTGTCAAGCACAGACTCTAGACATGACCCGGTGACCAGCAGAGGCAGATTACATACACGACCACTCGACCTGCCGATGCAAATTTTAGACGTGACCTGATTGAGCAACGGGAAATAATGTTAATAATAGCCTGATGATGAGCACCTATAGTGGCAGGACATTCAGGCCGTCTGCTGAAAGAAATTGTGTAGCGCAGATCAGCTCTTTAATCAGTTTTCTTACGCTAGAATCTCCGCGGTAGTTGGAAATCTCAACGTAACTTTCAAACTGCCAGTTTCAAAAAAATACAACGTTCTTTTCCTCTGGCGTTGTCTTGGTATACCTGTTGATTTTTGTTTTTTGTTTTGTTTTGTTTTTTGCGTTATTATTCTTTTTGTGCTTGGGAAGTATTCCGCGATTTCTTCTTCAAGCACACGACACCGACCGCCACCATGAGTGACATTCCACGCATGTATGGGGTAGGGGATGCCCACGTGCCCGCTCTGGGTATTGATGTGGGTATCTACGCTGCATTGCCGAGCCTGTCCCTGCGACCGACCTGGCTTCATTGAACCAGAAGCGTATAGCGGGGGTTTAGTATGTGTGCGTGCGTGCGTTCGTGGCGTGAGAGGGTGTGTGAGTGAGAGGTGTGTGTGGTGAGTGAGAGAGAGAGAGTGTGTGTGTGTGTGTGTGTGTGTGTGTGTGTGTGTATATGCATGTATGCATGTATATTTGCAAGCACGTACCCGGTCTCCCCCTCCGTTGCCGGTGATGGGGGAGGGGGGGGGGCAGGAGTGAGAAAGGGGAGAGGGGGGGGGGGGTAGATGACGCCCCTGATTGCGTGCGACCCGCTGACGCCGAGGACATAATGAGAGCGTGTGTGTCGCCGCCGCCCCGAGATGCGATCAGCGCCCGACCCGAAGGTGCCGGATAAGCCCTCCGAGCGGCCGCAGCGGGCGTCGCGTGATGAGGGCGGCCGCCGTCTGTGCGGGGCGAAGCCGGGCGGGCGGTTTCCTCCTCTGCATAGATAGACAAATAGATAGATATAGATATAGATATATGATGAGTGTGTGTACGTGTGTGTGTGTGTGTGTGTGTGTGTGTGTGTGTGTGTGTGTGTGTATGTGTATGTATGTATGCATGTTTTTATTTGTTCACTTTATCCATACTATATGGATCTGACGCGTTCTCTCCCCGCCATCAGCGCTGCCCCCTGTTCTCCTCGCGCCCGTCACTGCTGGAAGGTAGCGCCAGCAGTGTCAGCAGCTTGTATCGTCAGTGTCAGCCTGATAGGGGGGAGGTACTAGAGGGACGGGTGGGTCGAGGGGTGGGGTGGAGGTGGGGGGTGGGTAGATTTTAGTAGTGGCGCGCGGGAGTGTAGACATGTAGACCGGGCTAGGGCTGGCGACTGATATGTGCAGTGATTTATGTGGCCGGGTGTTGGCCTCTTGCGCCCCCTTCCTCCTCCTCCCTCTCCTCCTCCTCCTCCTCCTCCTCCTCCTCCTCCTCCTCCTCCTACGCCCCTAACCCTGTTCCCCTCCCCCCCCCCCCTGCCTCTCTCTTGACGCCCATTCCTCTACCCCGTCGTCCCCGGTAAACCCCTCTTCTACCCCTCCCCCCCACTGCCCACCTCTCCTCTGCCCCCCCCCCCCCGCCTTCCTGCCCACCTCCCCCTCCCCCCCCCCTCCCCCCACCTCCCCCTCCCCCTCCCCGCCCTCCTGCCCACCTCCCCTCCCCCTCCTCCCCTCCCCCACGGCTGCCACTCCAGTCTCCCGGCAGATGATGCTCAAATCTCAGCAAGTTACAGTGGCAGAGCGCCAAGGTGCCCCGGGGCCTCCACCACGCCCACGGCCCTCCTGCCCCCCTCTCCCCCCCCTCCCCCCCTCCCCCCCCCCCCCCCCCCCCGCCCGCAACAACCACCGCCGCCTCCATACTTGGAACACAACAATTTTGTTCACTTGCATTACCTGCGTCCACCACGTTAATTCTTTGCTGCGACTCGCGAGTTCACAGCGCTTGTGGTGTGTGTGTGTGTGTGCGTGTGCGTGTGTGTGTGTGTGTGTGTGGTGTTGTGTGGCGAGTGTGTGAGTGTGAGGTGTGTGTGTGTTTGTGCGAGTGTGTGTGTGTGTGCAGTGTGTGTGTGTGTGCGCGTTGTGTGCGTGCGTGCGTGTGTGCGTGCGCGTGTGTGTGTGCGCGTATATGGCTATGCACGTTTGTACGTGTGTGCGAGTGTCTTTCGTTCACACATAAATTTGCTTGCATAATTAGCACGTTGACCCGTCACTTTTTTTTGCATCTGCCTTGAATTCGTGTGCGAGGTGCGGTATTTTTTTATGTGTGTTTTATGTTTTCTCCGAGGGAACATTTGGGAAAGGGAGTGTAAGCATATGTGGTTTTATTGTTTGCGCAAGACGAGATAAAAAAAAAAAAAAAAAAAAGAGTGATGGACTAGCTCACTCGCAAATTTTTCTTTTGGAAGTTAAAACATAGCGACGATTTTCATTTGTTTCTCTCGCTCATTTTATATCCGATGTTTCAGTTTCAGTTTAATATAGTTATAGATTTGCTGGTCATCTTTAAGGTTCATCTTTCGAAAACAGCCATTCGAGTCCACTAAAAATTGAATTGATATGACTTAGCAATACCATTTGTCTTCCTCGACATGAACGCCATGTCTCTTCATAATAATTTTTAATAATGATAATAATAAATTAAAAAAATAATGATAATAATTCATAATAATAATTTCCTTTTCATAGGACACTTTCCCTCTTCGTAGGAACACTTGCTCTCTTGATAGGATTGTCTTCCCCGCGACTCGATGCAACCTAACCTAACCTGTTACTAAATTCGCTGTTACTTGATAGGACAGCATTGCCTGTTACTTGATTAGACAGCATTTCCTGTTACTTGGTTAGACAGCATTCCCTGTTACTTGATAGGACAGCATTCCCTGTTACTTGGTTAGACAGCATTGCCTGTTCTGATAGACAGCATTCCCTGTTACTGATCAGATTCCCTGTTACTGATAGACAAGCATTCCCTGTTACTTGATAGGACAGATGTACTGATAGGACAGCATTCTGTTACTTGATTAGGAACAGCATATACTGTTAGACAGCATTCCCTGTTACTACAGTTACTTGATAGGACAGCCATTCCCTGTACTTCTTAGACAGCATTGCCTGTTACTTATAGCATTCCCTTTACTTGATAAAGCATTTCTGTACTGATAGACAGCATTCCTGTTACTTGATAGGACAGCAATTGCCATATGATAGGACAGCATTCCCTGTTACTGATAGCAGCTATACTGATATTGACTTGTCATTGCTGTTAATACTGTTTGATGCACTGATCAGCATTGTCTTACTTGATAGGACAGATTGTCTGTTACTTGATAGACAGCAACTGAGGCAGCATTAATAGGACAGCATTGTTACTTGATAGGACAGCATGCTGTTAAATCATTGCCTGTTACTTGATAGGACAGCATTGCCTGTTACTTGATAGGACAGCAACTTATAGGACAGCATTGCTGTACTTGATAGGACAGCATTGCCTGTTACTTGATAGGACAGCATTGCCTGTTACTTGATAGCATTACTGATAGGACAGCATTGCCTGTTACTTGATAGGACAGCATTGCCTGTTACTTGATAGGACAGCATTGCCTGTTACTTGATAGGACAGCATTGCCTGTTACTTATAGGACAGCAGTTACTTGATCATTCCTGTTACTAAATTAGAAAGCATTCGCTGTTGATAGGGCAACATTGTCTGTTACTATTCCCTGTTACTTGATAGCGACAGCATACTTGATAGGACAGCATTCCCTGTCTGATAGGACAGCATTCCTGTTACTAAATTAGACAGCATTCACTGTTGCTTATAGGACAGCATTCCCTGTTACTTGATAGGACAGCATTGCCTGTTACTTGATAGGACAGCATTCCCTGTTACTAAATTAGACAGCATTCACTTGATTGCTTGATAGGACAGCATCCCTGTTACTGATAGACAGCATCCTGCTACTTGATAGACAGCATTGGACAGGTAGGACAGCATTTGATAGGACAGCATTCCCTGTTACACAGCATTCCCTGTTACTTGATAGGACAGCATTCCCTGTTACTTGATAGGACAGCATTCCCTGTTACTTGATAGACAGCATTCCCTGTTACTTAGACAGACTTGATAGGATTCTGTTACTTGATAGACAGCAGCATTTTGTTACTTGATAGGACAGCATTCCCTGTTACTTGATACTTGCATAGGACAGCATTCCCTGTTACTTGATAGACAGCATTCCCTGTTACTTGATAGGACAGCATTCCTGTTACTTGATAGACAGCATTCCCTGTTACTTGATAGGACAGCATTCCCTGTTACTAGACAGCATTCCTGTTCTTGATAGACAGCATTGCCTGTTACTTAATAGGACAGCATTCCCTGTTACTTGATAGGACAGCATTCCCTGTTACTTGATAGGACAGCATTTTAGCTGCTGTACTTGGACAGCATTCCTGTTACCAGCATTCCCTGATAGGACAGCATTCCCTGTTACTTTATACTTGATAGGACAGCATTCCCTGTTACTGATAGGACAGCATTCCCTGTTACTTGATAGGTACTTGATAGACAGCATTAATTGTTACTTGATAGGACAGCTTGATAGGACAGCATTCCCTGTTACTTGATAGGACAGCATTCCCTGTTACTTGGTTAGACAGCATTCCCTGTTACTTAATAGGACAGCATTCCCTGTTACTTGGATAGACAGCATTCCCTGTTACTTGATAGACAGCATTCCCTGTTACTAACAGCATTATTGTCTGTTACTTGATAGGACAGCATTCCCTGTACTTGATAGGACAGCATTTGTTACTGTTTGATAGGACAGCATTCCCTGTTACTTGATAGGACAGCATTCCTGTTACTAGAACAGCATTTTTACTTGATATTCTGTTTGATAGGACAGCATTCCCTGTTACTTGATAGGACAGCATTCCCTGTTACTTAGACAGCATTTGCTTGATAGGACAGCATTCCCTGTTACTTGATAGGACAGCATTCCCTGTTACTTGATAGGACAGCATTCCCTGTTACTTGGACAATTTTCCCTCTTCGTTGCTGAGAACACCTTCCCTCAATCTTATAGAATTGCTTTACTTCTTGGTAGCATTGCGTTCCCTGCTACTTGATAGGAATGCCTTCCCACTGACTTGATAATCCCACAATTCCCTTTTACGCCTTCCCTCTCACAGCCCTTGTCACTTGTTAGAACACAGTCCTTCTTGATAGGACAGTATCCCAGTTACGTGATAGGAACCCCCTTATTATGTTTTTTTTTTTTTTTTTTTTTTTAGAAATGCTTTTCTTTTTACTTGTGTGTGTGTGTGTGTAAGGCAGCATTCCGTGTTACTTGATAGTTATACCTTCCCTCATACTTGATAGGAAAGACTTTCCCCACATGCCTTGCCTTTTCCTCGATGGTAATACCTTGCCTGTTCATTGCAGGACGAGAACCGGTTCCGCGTTCCGAAGGGCACCAAGTTCTACCGCGTGATGGCCAAGCCGTGGGACAGCGAGGACAGCTCACGGAGAGATGGGAAGAAGGAGTCCCAGCAGGCATCTCCTACCCAGTAGTAGCAGCATCCTACTCCAGCATCATCCCGTCTCCCTTCCTCTGGCCCTCGTGGATGCCCTGGACGCATATCCTTCACCACACTGTCCCTGGCTTTGAGAAATAGGACACGACCGACCAAGACCCACGGGGGAGCGTGGCGGAGCAGCAGCGCCTGTGGCCGTCATCTTCTCGACACGTTGTCTCGTGACTCGTTCCATGTCATTGTAAACATTCTGTAAACATCGCCCTTCATTACTGTCTGACATCTTTCACGACATCACTGTTTCATTTTCATCATTCCATTGTGACGGTTCTCCTTCGTGACACGACACTTTTCCTGACAGAGACAGCTTTCCTAACTTTACAGTAATATTATTGATGATTTAAAAGAAAAATAACTTGGGATATCCATTTCTTCTTCCTATAGTAGTTTTCCTAACATTATCAGATCTTCATTCATACTACTTCAACATAAACCATTAAAAACTGGTAGTCTTAACAGTGTTTATCATTCACACTTAGAGACAAACATACTAATGTTTCACATTATTTTAATTTATAGTTCTTCATTCATCTATTTACTCCTTTGTTTTATGTTCAATCAGATTGTCTCCAGACTTTCCCCCCCTCTCATATATATTATGCAATAATATGTAGAACAAGAGGCAAAGATGGCAACTTAAAAAAAAGGAATGATACATGAGTTTGTTGTGGATTAAAAAAAGAAGAAGAGCATATTAACAATTAACTGAAGACCTGCGTATGAAGTCAATGCTTGTGTGTTTGTTTTGCCTCAGATTACCTGCCATTGTAGCTCTCAATCATCTCAACTTTGTCTTCGCTATCTGGATGCCGCTCCTTAGACATTTTTTTCGCACCAAATTGTTTTTTTTTTGCAGGTCTGCTTCAACTTAATTTCAGGCCAAATAGATGATCAGAGATATGAAAAAGTATTTCAAGGATGTAATTCATGTATTTTTGCAAGGAATCCAGTTAGAAGCATGTAACATTTGTAATGCAGCGAGAAGATTTTTTAATAAAGGGTGTTTTTAAAAAGGATATGATTGTAGTTGCTCCTTGAAATATGATGAAGATGAGTACCACATTTTATCATAATTTCTTAGCAGTAGCCCTTGTCTGCTTTATAGAGATTTAAAGTCCCTGTTTTATCATTTTATCATGCGGTAAATCATACTGTATTTAATTTCAGGAACTGAAATAGGATAGGTTGATAGTTCTGTTTGAAGTTAATTTTATTCCTCTCAGTCATGGCACTGGGAGACATTTAAACCTTGTAAATATCAAAGAAATGGGAATATTAAAGTCAATATTTAACCGAACTGAAATGAAAGAATGCAGGCAAAAGTCATTTATAAGTGACTTTCTTGTGATGTTATTTTTAACTTCAATGAAAATCCTAGTTTTTATACAGATTGAAAAATAGATATTAACTCTTCTCTTAACACTTGTACTGCCTGCCTAAGTATTACCTCTGTGAAAGATGACCCCTTTGGTTATTGTCTGAGGGGGTCCGAGTGTGGCAGTAATGTACCTGTGTTTTTATCATGTATGCAACCTGAAAGTCAGACCCAGATTCCATCATAGCTTGTACAATAATGAGCAAATAATCCTTACATAGGTATAACTTTAGGTAGAAACTAGCCTTTGACTCATTTTCTGAGAAGTATAAAATTACAAATTCAAGTTAAAATGTGTATAAAATATTCAACAACTTCACCAAGTTATTACATACCTGAAAAGATTTTTTTTCCAAAATACATTTCCCTTTAGACTTATCCATTTTGGAATGTATGCGTGGGTTTTGGTACAGCAATGGATATTCCTTGACCAGCAAATTACCTGTGTCTTCTAATGGCTATATTACTTAGTTGCAAATCAAATCAAATCCATTTATGTGAGAATAGTCCTTTTATAAGAAGACATATTTTACTGGGTATTGAGAATAAGGAGATGGATTCATCAATAATGTAATTTAAATTGTGCAAAGTTTAGTTTCTAGTTTGATTTGTGAGTATGCTGTACAATATTTTTGCACAAATATACACTTTGCATAATTG